>JASANB010007459.1:0-32365 GCA_030248155.1 Sabatieria punctata | reverse complement strand
CATAATGACGTCACCTCGACGATTGCACAACATTTCATCATAATGAGTCACAAACACGTCCGAACATATTGCTGCGATGATCGATCGGAATCGATCCAGAATCGATCATGAGCGATCCAAAATCGATCCAGAATCGATCATTCATATAATCACGTGAATCATACCATATTATTCATTCATAGGTTTGCATGCCTGGCTGGTGGTGGTGAGTAGTGTGTAGAGATGGATGATAAAGTTTGCCAGTTCTGCAATAAAAAGTTCTCATCCAGCTCAAACAGACGTAGACATGAATCGTGCTTTCATAAAATAAATTCTGAAGATTATGAGAGTGAGTATGATGATGATGAGAGTGAGTATGATTATGATCAGCAGAGCGAAGAATCATACGATGAAACAGTTGAGAGCGAAGAAGAGGAGAATGAAACAGATGATGAACTAGAAGAAGGGGTAGAAGAAGACAAAGATTTTTATTGGAGCAAGCTGTTTGATGCTGCAATCAACGACATGAATTTGCCGGACAACTATGATCCTGAACAGCTTTTGGTTGAGCCATTGCTTAGCCAGCTGTTGCATGAGCTCTTCAAACAGATCGAGCACTTTATTGATTATGTCGATTATCTCGAAAATCGCGATGAGACCTTCAGAGAGATCGCTAACTATGCTCATCAATATGAAAAGCGCGGTCTGCCAGAAGCAGAGGCTCTAGAGAAGGCTTGGGATGAACGCAAATACTTGTTGAAACAATTTGTAAGCGAAAATATGCATCTGATCGAAGATGATGAAAGCGATGGTCAACCAATGCGTTGAAACTTGTTCTGATATGCGCCTCTGTTTGCTACTCTGTTCAATTTAATAAATCGGTCCAATTTTAGTTTAATGGGAGCGTTCGTTCTGCCGGAAGCATTAGAGACAGGGAGAGAGAGTTTGCGCTGCCTAAAACCGGTTATCGGCCCGTCGCTCTCTCGTGATGGCTATCGCCGCGTCTCTGTTTGCTACTGTTCAATTTAATAAATCGGTCGAACTTTTTGCGGCCCCCACGCATTCTCTCTGTCCGCCGCGATCATCTAAAGCAGAAAAAGTTACATGTTGTTTTTGAATCAGATTGGTTGTCGTTTTTTCGTGCGAATTTATGCGAGCCACCGATGCCACCAATCGAAAAGCACGCTGTTTTCGAGGATTTTTCGATTCTTTGTGGGACGAAGCCGTGTTTTGACCGCTACCGCTAGCTCGCGACCCCACGCATTCTCTCTGTCCGCCAAAAGAGTAGTCGTGTTTTTTCGTGCCACCGATCGAAATTTCGTGCTATCAAGAATCGAAAAGCACGCTGTTTTCGAGGATTTTTCGATTCTTTGTGGGACGAAGCCGTGTTTTGACTGCTACCGCTAGCTCGCGACCCCACGCATTCTCTCTGTCCGCCAAAAGAGTAGTTTTCCGTGCCACCGATCGAAATTTCGTGCCACCAAAAGCACGCTGTTTTCGAGGATTTTGCGCATAAATTCTTTGTGGGACGAAAACATTTTTTCGCTAAATTCTTTGTGGGACGAAAAGGGGACAACCTATACTACTACATTCCTCTGGTTGAAATTCCTCCGTTTTTGATTCCTCCGAAAATAATTCCTCTGTTTCAGATTCCTCCTGGCGGAAATTCCTCCGTTTTAAATTCCTCCTGGTGGAAATTCCCCCGTTTTAAATTCCTCCTTCTGAAATTCCCCCATTAAAAATTCCTCCGTTTTAAATTCCTCCTGGTGGAAATTCCTCCCTTTTAAATTCCCCCTTTCAACTTAAGTTCCGCTCCAAGGTTCCAATGCCGTGTTTATACAGTGTGTCATTGCCAGTTTACGTATACACAGTCTTTATGTTTTGTAGTACCGTAAGAGTGTAGAGTAACGGACTACAAGAATGCAGTATTGATTCAGTGATAGTGACAGTAGCGGATTGGGTCTACGCAATTTTTTAACCACTACCTGATAAATACTGGCATACCGGTATTTTTTGAATACCTACCAATGCCGAACCGATGCCTGAAAACCAAATACCCAAACAACAGTAGCGGCAGTTTAAAATTGCCGCTGAACAATTAAGAGCGTGCACCGCGCGCACAGCAATTAGGCCGACCGGTGTTCATGGGATGGTTCAGTACCTACTGTAGGTTCCGTAGGGCTAACTGAATTTAATCGTACAAGTACAATAATTCACTAAGTAGCCTACAGTATCTCAGAGAGCGACATTTTTATAGTGTAACTGTCACCTACGCCAAAGTTTCAATTTTGGGTCTGAAGAATGAGACTCGATCGGTTCAGAGACAGACACTTAATGCTTTTTCTTTCAGCGCAAAATAATAAAAATATGGAAAAGATTTGTGACTCTAATATGGTGCAATAGGTACCTGTGCAACATCTAAAATTTAGTTCATTTATTCTATCATACAACACATGTATAAACGAAATGCACCCGGGGCATGAGCCCTAGGCTTAGGCTCAGATTTGGCGATCTGGGTGGTCGGGACCCTTATTCCATGGCGGGGGGCATTTTGACCTAGAATCGATCCCTAGAACAGAAAACAACTGGCGTTAGTAAGCCATAAGCGCAAGACAAGATGCACACGATCAGACGCATTCAGCAGTGCCGTGGCGATTGCCTTTGCGCGGGGTGGGTTTGTTGGCTAGTTGGGGTTTGGAACTAAAGTTGATATCCTATTCTTTACATTTTGGATACTGACACCAACAAACCCACGTTATTAACATGCATTTTGCGAGAAAGTCAACTTAGGATGTTCAAGCAACTTATTTTCGCGGATCCGGCTGGTATCCAAATATGTTAAAATAGATGTCAAACGAACACCAACGGTGCATGTCCGAACACCAGCGACCCCCTAGAACCGGAGCTGTACCCCCCAAAGTTGGGTCGGTAGCCCCTTTTCGGCCATTTTCTCGACATTTCCTCAAACGATCACCATTCACTCGTTTCTCAAGAGTCAGAACAGGCGTGCACATGGTTGGATAGCCCTGACAGTTGTCTTTCAGACGCTGCACACAACGATTCCGGAACGTAACCGGTTAGCGAGATATTCACCAAAAACTACGAAATTTAGCGAAATTCCGACTCGATTTTTTCCGAAAAATCGCTGTAGCTTCTGCCATATATGTGGGGGCAAGCTGATTTTCGCTAAAAAGATAAAACACAAAATGCCAAACAAAATTAACCTATTTCGGAGGCAAATTTTTGGGGGTAGGGGGGTGTTTTGCAATTTGAAGCCAGTCAAAAAAATTTTTTTTGCTCAGAATTAAAAACAAGCACACTATTCTGGTGCAGTTTTACTGGCTGATTACAAATATGAACTCGGTTTGGCTGGATTCCTTTTGGTTCGGGAGAAATTTGCATACAAATCTTCGAGTGGCTGTATTTCTAAAGTGGCACTGCTCATTAGCATGAGCAAGAACCATGCTAGAAAGCAGTTTTTCTTATGTAGTTTTTGATGCTGATTCTGAAGATAATCATATTTTTTATCTACGTTGAGCAGTTCTGAAGATATGGGCATTTTGAGAATTTGCGAACAAAACCGTTGCAGTTGGTATGCAATGGTGGTTTGAAATGTTACTCAATTCTGTCATATGCTAGATACAGAGCCATGGAATTAGCATCACCTAATGCAGTTTTTGCCGCTGATTATGAAAATTACCTCTATTTTTCAGTCGGACGGCTTCTGAGTGAGTTACTTAGGCCTGGTGCCCTGTCATCCACATTATAAGAAATTTATCAAACAGGTGTGTGAAATAGCAACTGTTATATGCAGTTTTCTTCGCTGATTTAGGATATGACCTTATTTTTACGCTACAATGACCTTGTCACGAGTTATAGACCTCTAAATTTACTTCAATATCCATGCTTTCAGGAGTGCAATCTGGAAATAGATAGTGTGCGTGATGTATCGCTGCATAGAGCGTAGGTTGTTGCTGCGCCCGCTTTGTGTGTACGTGCGTTTATCAGACATGCCTCGGCACACTGTTGCTATTAATAGCAGGCCGCAGCGACCTGGCCTCAGCACGCACAGGCTGGAGCCAGTCTAGTGTAATGCTAAACCTGTTGACCGGTCGACTGCATAAAGACCGTGTGTTGTTAGATTCTCTCTCTCTCTATGGCGCACACCTAAATAACCACCCGACCACCGACATACCAAATTGGCGACGCAGTGTCTACTTCGATTCGAACGACGCGTCAATTTGTGCGCCAAATTCTGAACATTTTGAACTGACTTTCGCTGCTAAACAACCGCACCGTGCTAGCGAGTTGCCGAACGTCCATTTTTGCCCCTGCCTCTACAGCCAGCGAACTGTTCTGTGCCTGCAATGTGGACCGGACTTGCCTGCATTTGTGCGCCTGCCATTTGCGTGCAATTTTGCTGTGACTTTGGACAGCCGACTTGAGCTTAAAGTGTGTTCATCTTCCAGCGAAATTCAGCAGCATTTGGATCGCAAACTGTGCGGTAACTGTTTACACTTGTTGTGTAACTAACTGTTTGCTGTTTCCGCAACGACCTGCCCGGCAATTTCTGTGTTTTCAATGGCTGCTGCTGCGCGAAAACTACCTGCCATTCAACCGAAAGAGTACTGGCCGCTCTCTTTAGAGCAACCCCGACTTTCGTGGCCTCAGTGGGAGAGATCATTGCGTGCATTTTTCGTGATGTACAACACCGGACTGCCAGACAATGGAAAGATGACGGACACGGAGAAGAATCTGGTGATGTTGCAGTTGTTGGGAGACTACGCCCACACACTCTTCTCTGCACACCCAGACTACAACAAAGAACAAGAGATGACGTTCGATAACTACCTCCGGTGCTGCTCAGTCAATCTTCCACAAGCCTGTCAATGCAGTTCGGGCCCACTTCGATTTTGGCACACGATGTCAACACTCCAGTGAGTCGGTTCATGAGTACATACTCGCGCTCAGGGCATTGATGGCAGACTGTATGAGGACGTTTCCTGTGCAAGAGGGAGCTCAAGGTCAGGTTTTGGTAAATGATCTCGCAGACTTCCTGTTAGCTGTCCAACTGTGCAAGGGAATTGCCAGCAAAGAAGCTCAACAGAAGCTGCTCACAGATCGACAAACGCAAAAGTTACAGCAAGACGAAACCTGTGATAGGTAAGTGGCCCACGCTGTACATAGTACCAAGAATGCATAAAAGAGTACAGTCGTGTTTCGTTAATCGGGACAAGTAGGGACCGGCCAATTTTGTTCGGTTTTACGAATCAAAGCTAAACCACCGCTTTTCGGGTTAAAGTCCTACTGTAAATGACAGCTTTTTCTTAGTTGGGTGCATACATGTAACAGGGGGGTCTGGGGGTCTGCCCCCACCCGAAATAGGCCAGACCCCCCGATCGGGGGACCCCCCCTCCGATTTTTCCGACCCCCCCCCTCCGATTTTTCTGGCAAGTAATTTTTTGGAGCAAATTTTTGCAATTTCAGACACAAAAATTGCCAAAATCGCCTGTAAAACAGCACTTAGCTGTATTTCAGCCCAAATTAGCCATTTTTGACGATTTTTAGCCCAAAAATCGAGATTTTTTCGATTTTTGAGCGTTTTTTAGTGCCCAACCTCCCCCCAAATTTTGGCTCAGACCCCCCCCGGCCAGCGCCAGACCCCCCCAACCCCCCTCCCCCCTTCGGCGGATGACCTGTTACATGTATGGTTGGGTATCAGATTCTGCACAGTGCCTCCTCATTTAAAGTCAAAAGATTGAATGCAGCTGATTATAGTGTAACAGTAAAGCAGTACGAACATACAATGCAACCGTTTTTTTGTTAACCAACATTTTACTAACTTCCCATCCGCTTATAATAGTACAGGAACCCGTTCCCTCTTGGCTAATGATTCAAGTAAATCTATTACAGTCAGGCACTTAACGCCGTTTATGGTACCGACACCATATAAGGTGCCGGTACCATGGTACCGGTACCTAAGGTAGTACCATATATGGTGCCCCCACGTTCGGCGACTGTGGTGGTAGGTACCATGGTATCCCTACCCATGGCCATGGGTGCCGGTACCATATGGTGCCGGTACATATATGGTACCACTACCATATATGGTACGAAGTCTGAACAGAGTGGTACCATATATGGTACCGGTACAAAGCGAAGGGAGGGGTACCATATATGGTGCCGGTACCATATGGTACCACCACAGGCCCCGAACGTGGGGGTACCATGGTACCGGCACCATATATGGTACCACTACCCTAGGTGCCGGTACCATATATGGTGTCGGTACCATAAACGGCGTTAAGTGCCTGACTGTATTAACTAGTGATTTTGCATCAGAGTTGCTTTACCTCGACACACTCGGCGCTGTCAAACTGCACATAACCGTAGCCCTTGTGCATCTTGCCACCAGGTCTAGTCACCAAACGAACTTCCACCACCGTTCCCACACCGCTCAACACCTCTTTCAGTCTACAAGCATATTCCGGTGATAGAACCACAAAATCGTACCAAAAACTGTACTTTTCTTCCGAGAGTTTGAAGTGCAGGTTACTAACAAAGACCGTTCTTTGGTTGTCGCGCGGTTCGGACGAGTCAGAAGCAGTCGACGGCTGTTGTTCCTCTTTCTGTCGGTCTGTCTCTTCAGTAGGCTGACTGTTCTGACGCACTTTTTTGCTGGGCGGTGGCATGGAAGGTAATACAAAGCCTTCCTCATCCTTCCTAGGCGCTTGTTGAGATTCCGGGGAGTTGGCAGGCGCCGAACGTTTCAAATTTCCTGTAAACCAAACACTTACAACAGCCATAACAGGTTTATTGTTCAGATATATTTGATGAGACAAGATTAGTTTCCAAGACATTAGTACCGTACATACAAATCATCGTATCACAATCCATGTCTAGCCGCTCAGTGAGTAGTAGGAGTGCGCACGGCAGGAGTTTTGCCCGCGGTACTGGCAGTTGGAGCAGCGCCCTGCTGAGCGGGACAAGGAGCGGTCGAACTTCCATTGCCCTGTTGATGACCCACACGACTGACACGTAGACGGTACCCGGCGAGCCACAACCCCAATGCCCCGATGACCAGCAAGACCATCAGCGATCCGACCACAATAACTGTCACCTCGCAAGCGGACGGCGACCACGTCATGACTCTAGAGAAACAACACAACACGATCAACAACGGCAGCACAAATGGCTTTTTTTGGCATCGCGTAATACTTGTAATTAGAAGGTGCATGTGTTGGACGCTGATTGGACGGAAACGACCGTACTGTATGTGATGTCATTGTTACAGAACGCTGTTCTTGCTGACCAAGAATAATTCTACTTACCATACATGTAACAGGAGGTCTGCTCCCACCCGACTTAGGCCAGACCCCCTTCCTTCCGTTCTTTTTCTGGCAAGTAATGCTTGAGCAAATTTTTGCCATTTTTACAATTTCAGATACAAAAATTGACAAAATCGTCTGCAAAACAACGCTTTTGCAATATTTCTAGTGCATCGGCAAGTTCGTGTGTTGCCCACTAGTAGTTTGTAGGTGGCCAATTGAGTAGCGGCTATGGCGGAGAGAGGTCGGACCGATAAATGAATAATCTTTACCGGCGCACAACAGTAAAGTAATACAGCGCCACTGCAATCGTAATAGGGCACACGTAGGCAGGTACAAAAGCAGACTGACACACTACCAGAGAGTGCTGCTTTGGGTACCCGGGTACACTAACTGGCATTTAGCATTTTCGCTGAAAAAAGTCTGATCCAGTTAGTGTACCCGGGTACACTATTTGGCATTTAGCGAAATAACGCCCAGAACTGCATGAAGTTTAGGTTTAGGTGAAGACAGACAGACAGACAGAGACAAACAAACGGTTTACGTTCAATTGGTCGCGATCGATTGGTCGCCGTTTGATTGGTCGCGATTGATTGGTCGCCATTTGAATTGGTCGCGGGCTTAATTGGTCGCCAGTTTAACTGGTCGCCGGTTTGATTGGTCGCCGTTTGATTGGTCGCCTATTTAACTGGTCGCCATTCGATTGGTCGCCACTTTGAGAAGAGGCCTGTTTTAGCGTAGGTTTTTCTTTGCAATTTATTTGGTGGCATTAGCACATAAAACAGTCAGGCACTTAACGCCGGTTATGGTCCTGACTCCATATGGTACCGGTACCTAGGCTAGTGGCACCATATACTGTATGTACGGCTATGGGTGCCGGTACCATAAACGGCGTTAAGTGCAGACAGTTAAGACAGACAGACAGACAGACAGACAGACAGACAGACAGACAGACAGACAGACAGACAGACAGACAGACAGACAGACAGACAGACAGACAGACACCGAGACAGACAGACAGACAGACAGACACCGAGACAGACAGACAGACAGACAGACACCGAGACAGACAGACAGACAGACAGACAGACAGACAGACAGACAGACAGACAGACAGACACTTACCAAATCGGCCACTTTAGCTACGTCGATCATCGAACTGACATCGTTGCGGCACTCGATAATGGTGAGTCGTCGTTTCTTTCCAGAGACGATGGTCACCGGGCCCTGGACGGTAGTCAAGTTCTGTCTGACGAAGTGTTTGACCAGGTCTCTGAGCACCGTAGACTTTCCCACTTTCGACGGGCCCACTATGGCCACGATAATGGGCGGCGGTTGAAGTGGCGTTCGATCCACCAATGGAATGTGCGCCTTCTTTTCCACCAGGTCGGCCGCGCTGAAACAATAGTTACGTACCATACACCAACATTACTCTTGACTGAAAATCTCATCGCTTTTAGTTTGGAATTTTGCTCGATTTTCTTCAGATTGGAGATAGTGTTGAATTGCAAACTAACCGACGAGCAGTCTTTGCAGCGCGCACCGCCGAGTGAAAGGCGAACGCTTTGGGGTTGCGTTTGCGAGCAGCCTCCTCGCTGCCATCCAGTTTTTCTGCTGAACCGCCTTTCTTCTTCTTCCTGTCCGCTTTCCTACCGCTGTGGCGAGCTCGGTGCTGCTTGTGCGACTGCTCCTCCGACATTCTCTGTCACTATCACCAACTAACTTACAGCTAACTTATAAAGTTCGGACCGGACCGGCAAAATGGTTGCTTCGATCGGTATCTCCCGATCAAAGCGCACGTGTCAGAACCCAGGCCGGCACAAATCGCCTCTCCAAGGCAAACAAACAACGAAACTTGCGCGTAAATACGTATGGCAATTCGGTTTCTTCGAGCCGTCGAGCCGTTCGCACCGGCAGGTAACGCTGTGGGCGCTGAATTTTGTGCAATTGGCAGAACGTTTTCAGGCTGTGATACTTTTTCAATATGCTTTGTGCTTTCACTCACATCTCTTCTGGCCAACTCCGAATCGCCGTGCCGAAATACTATCCCGAGAATCGGCCGATTTAGTTGTGGAAATCAATTAAACTGATTATTTCCCTTCAGATTGTAACGATTTCAACTCTTCAAGCTGTGATGCTTCTTCAATGTGCTTTGTGCTTTCACTTACATCTCTCTTTATCAACTCCGAATCGCCATGCCGAAATACTATCCCGAGAATCGGCCGATTCAGTTGTCGAAATCAATTAAACTGACGATTTCCCTTCAGAAGGTAACGATTTCAACTCTTTCAGCCGTGGTGCTTCTTCGATACACATGAACATCCTGTCCAGTCACATGTTCTGGTCAGCTCCGATTCGCTAAACCGAGCACCATCTGGGAGAGAATCGGCCGATTCGGTTTTGTTTGTTTCGTTTTGGTTTTTAGTTCCACTGTCCTTTCGAACAAGCTCAGGACAGCCCGCGCTCTTTTCAGAGCCTTTCAATTGGGCAACCCTGCCTACATGTACAAACAACCCTGCCCCTTGCTGCTATTCGGTGCAACGGCAGCGCCGGTTCGGTTCCCATTTACCTACTAGCCGACACTGGCTTTCGGCGGCCTGGGTTGGGCTTTGCGTCGGCTACTTCCAGTCGCTTCGACCGGTTTTGAACCCACAAACAACCGCTCTCACGGATGCCGGAGCCGCCGTGACACACGGGATAACGTAAACTACGTACCCATGACCAGGACTTGACTCGGTTGTGGAAATCGCCGAAACTGACAATTTTCCTTCAAATCGCCTATTTCTTCAATACTTCCGCCCTATATTTTTCAGGATGCCTTTTGCTCCCTATTCTTCCGAGTGCTTTCTTTGTCGCCAAATTGTACCCCTTTAAAATTTATACCCCCAAAAATTCTTCCCCCCATACTTTTCGGTCCGAATTTTTTGCGCCTTGTATTTTTCAGTGTGCTTTATTTGCCTCCATAAAATGTCATTTCCGCTTAGAATTCTTCCCCTAAAATATTTTTGTCTGACATTTTGTTCACCCCGTATTTTTGGAGTGCTTTTTTGTCCACCGTAAAATTTTTACCCCGAAAAAACCAGGATTTAAAGAAAGAACACCCCAAACAATTTCATAGCTCAAAAATTCCAATGACAGAAAAAATTGAGGGGTAAAGAATTCAAGGGGTACGAATTCGGAGCGAAACTACGAAATTACCATACATGTAACTAGTCTTCCGCCTGGGTTGGGGTAGTGTGGCGCCGGTCGGTTTGGCTGAGTCCAAATTCTAGAGGAGGGGCTTGGGTACAAAAACGCTCAAAAAACGCAAAAAAAATGCAATTTTTGGCTGTAAATCTAAAAGAATCGCTAATTTGGGCTCAAATATAGCCGGTTAGTGCTGTTTTACAGACGATTTTAGCAATTTTAGTGTCTGAAATTTAAAAAATGGCAAAAATTTGATCAAAAAATTACTTGCCAGAAAAAGAACGGAAGGAAGGGGGTCTGGCCTAAGTCGGGTGGGAGCAGACCTCCTGTTACATGTATGGTAAGTAGAATTATTCTTGGTTAGCAAGAACAGCGTGCTGTAACAATGACGCACCTACATCACATACAGTACGGTCTTTTCCGTCCAATCAGCGTCCAACACATGCACCTTCTAATTACAAGTATTACGCGATGCCAAAAAAAGCCATTTCTGTGTTCGGTTGGTGGTGTGTTGTGTTGCGAGTGATGCCTGTCAGCAAGGAGGTGTGGGGCTGGGTCGGTGTCGGTGGAGCTGTATCAGTCATCGTTATAGTGGCCGTAGCTGTGGCGTTCCTGCTCTGGCGTCGTCGAAGACATCGCATTGCGCGTCCTCCGCCGCACCCTCAACCACTGCTGCGACGTTCCGCACCGTCCAACGCCGGCCGCACGCCGATGCCTCTGTCACCACCCCAGGTCGCCGACGGCTGAATTTTTTGGAAGAAAGTTTTGGAAATACTGGTCTGTCTTCTCTGTTTGTTCAGCTGTTGATGTAAATGTCTTCAATAAAACTCTAATCTGTGTTGAATCTACTTACAGTACGTACGTTTAAGTAGTAAGGATCTGTCCATAAACGACGCCCTAACAAAAAGACAGACCGACAGAAAGAGGAACAACAGCCGTCGACTGCTTCTGGCTCGTCCGAACCGCGCGACAACCAAAGAACGGTCTTTGTTAGTAACCTGCACTTCAAGCTCTCCGAAGAAAAGTACAGTTTTTGGTACGATTTTGTGGTTGTATCACCGGAATATGCTTGTAGACTGAAAGAGGTGTTGAGCAGTGTGGGAACGGTGGTGGAAGTTCGTTTGGTGACTAGACCTGGTGGCAAGATGCACAAGGGCTATGGTTATGTGCAGTTTGACAGCGCCGAGTGTGTCGAGGTAAAGCAACTCTGATGCAAAATCACTAGTTAATACAGTCAGGCACTTAACGCCGTTTATGGTACCGACACCGTATATGGTACCGGCACCTAGGGTAGTGGTACCATATATGGTGCCGGTACCATGGTACCCCCACGTTCGGGTATGGTACCATATGGTACCGGCACCACATATGGTACCCCTCCCTTCGCATTGGTACCGGTATCAACGACGTCAGGAGCCGTCTGAGAAACCAGCAATAAGGCCAATACCGGTTTGGCCACTTGGCCGGGCGGCCGTTGGGAGCTGTCGGCACCATGACGTCACCACTCCAGGCACTCTCTTAGTACCTGGCGCCCAACAGCATGGCTTGAGTGGCTTGGCAGTGAAAGAAGGGCAAACGTCCGAGATGACGATATCAGGGGTAACGAAATGGACCGTGCAGGTCTGATCGTAGGGCTGTACATCGTACGCCCCCCCCGCCAGATCGGATCGGATCGGATACTTGCCAGAAAATCGGAGGGTGTTCTGAAAAATTGTCTGGGGGGTCCCGACCGGGGTGGTCTGGACTAAGTCGGTGGTGGCACACCCCGGACCCCCTGTTACATGTTTGGAAAATACAGAGAGCAAAACATTTCGGACTAAAAAATGGAAGGTAAGAAATTTAGGGGGGGGGGCAAATTTGGGGGGGTGGCAAATTGGGGGGACGAATTTGGGGGGCAAATAAAGCATAATAATACAGGGCGCAAAAAATCCAGGGACAGAAACCATTTTGGGGGTACAAATTTTGGGGGTACAGATTTTGAGGTACAGATTTTAGGGGGTACATATTTTAGGGGGTAAACAAAGCACCCTGAAAAATACAGGCAGAGAGAGTGTATCGAGGAAATATGGACAATCTGAAGGGAAATCGTCAGTTTAAAATTTCCACCACCGAATCGGCCGATTCTCGGGATAGTATTTCGGCATGGCGATTCGGAGTTGGCCAAGTAGACGTGAGTAAAAGCACAAAGCACATTGAAGAAGCATCACAGGTTGAAGAGCTGAAATCGTTACCTTCTAAAGGGAAATCGTCAGTTTAATTGATTTCGACAACTGAATCGGCCGATTCTCGGGATAGTATTTCGGCATGGCGATTCGGAGTTGATAAAGAGAGATGTAAGTGAAAGCACAAAGCACATTGAAGAAGCATCACAGGTTGAAGAGTTGAAATCGTTACAATCTGAAGGGAAATAATCAGTTTAATTGATTTCCACAACTAAATCGGCCGATTCTCGGGATAGTATTTCGGCATGTCGATTCGGAGTTGATAAAGAGAGATGTAGCACAAAGCACATTGAAGAAGCATCACAGCTTGAAGAGTTGAAATCGTTGCAATCTGATGGAAAATCGTTAGCTTCATTGATTTCCACACTGAATCGGCCGATTCTTGGGATAGTATTTCGGCACGGCGATTCGGAGTTGGCCAGAAGAGATGTGAATGAAAGCACAAAGCATATTGAAGAAGTATCACAGCCTGAAAACGTTCTGCCAATTGCACAAAATTCAGCGCCCACAGCGTTACCTGCCGGTGCGAACGGCTCGAACGGAACGGCTCGACGGCTCGAAGAAACCGAATTGCCCGTAAATATTCGGCAATTCGATTCGGTTTGGTTTCTTCTAGGTATCACTATCCCCGCGCCGTACGGCCACCGCCAGACGCGAGGTTGGATGTCAGCGCAGCGCATTGCCACCGGTAGTACGGTGCCTATTAGGGCTTGCTCTTTATCGGGGTTGCCAGGTTGGGGGTCTGGGGGTATTTTGCCACCATTTGGGGGTGAAAATTTCATCTGGGGGTTGGGGGTACAAATCTAGGGGGATTCTTTCTTTCTTCTTGTCTAAAATATAAAAAATACCTGTTTACTGAAATTGGATTTTTGCACCAGCTGAGCAAGTATTGGGTATTCGGGGTCTCAGGTATTGCGATTTGGTATCGGGGTATTATTGGGTTTTCTGGTTTTGTTTGCAATCTACGAATAACCACACAATAGCTGACATATCTAGTGTAGTCAGAAGTTTGTTTTGCTAAAGTATTTTGAGACGTAGAATACATGTCAGGACTTACGTAGGGCATAATATAGTAGAGGTCCCATTATGGTACCGGTAAGCTTACATGGGCTGGAAAAATCTGGAGGGGGGTCTGGAGACCTCGGGGGGGGGGGTCCCAAAAAAGCTAAAAAACGCCTATTTTGCCTTAAATAAGCGAAAATTTTCTCCCTCCGGGAGGGGGGTATGGCCGGCCGAGAGGGGGTTTGGGCCGGCGAGGGTGGGTAAACCCCCTTACCGGCCCCGGCCCATGTATGCCGGTAAGTAATTTATTCAACATAACAGTGGTATTTGTGACAGTGGTACAAACGCCGTTAAATATTTTAAGGTGATCAGTACTCGTGAGAAGACGCTGACGTACTACGATTCGCTTGGAAGTGGAACGGATCCCGATGGCGTTTTGCCCTGGTTCAGGTAAGATAACCAAATGTTTGATAATTCTTCCTTGCGTAAATTGTAATTTTAGGGAGTTTCTGGTAGAGGCTGAGGAAAGCGCCAACAGCGAGCCATCTTAATGGGTGAAGATTATTGACCAGCATGTAAGTGCCCTGTGGATAAGCAGTGGGCTTCGGATAGAAGCGTGGATACTTGTCACATGTCTGCAGATTAGTTTCATTTTTCCCTCAGGAAGTTTAGCCGGTTCAATTCGTTCTCTGCACACTGCGACAATCAGGCCGTCAGCTGTCACCATTTGTCCATTTTTGCTAAACACAAACGCGTGAATACAAGCACAAGTTTATGAGAACGAAACGGTCACTTGGTTTGGTTCTGCGTCAATGCGTCGACCGCTTGCTAGAAATGCAGCAAAGGCCAAGACGAAAATTCCGCAGTCACCGTAGTTTGTTTGCCGAGGTATCTGGAATAGTTTTAGTATGACACAACGTTTTCTGGCCCATACGGCTCCTAATTTTAACAGCAGACATTGGTTTTTGTGATCGTTTAGGTCTATGAACAATGCTTGTATTGTGCTGTGCTCGCCCAGTTTCCACGTCGCTCGCAAACGCTTTCATTCTCGCCTCTTCATTGCAAACCTGTTGTGTGGTTTTAGTTGCGTTTTTCTTCTAAGCTGTGTTACATTTCTATGATAAGTCCTTCACTAACGCTGTTTTTGATGAGGCTATTTGTCTGTTGATAGCGATGTATCGCTTGTTACAGGTGGCTCGTGACTGCAATCGTACCGTTGTACAATGCACAGTCGTGTCTTGTTAATGTGAATGTCCACTAGTCGGTTAATCATTCGGAAGAGCAGAACGAGTAAAGTGTTTTGCCTTTGCTTCATTAATCCAGATTCTCTAAACCTACATACAAAAATTAGCCGAACTTGTCCGTATTAACTGTATCGCTTGCCTACTCTTCGTTTACGGCTGAAACGTTCGTTTGCTTATGTTTTGTAACGTCCTGGGTCATCTCTGGCCAAAAAAGTTGAGTAACTGTTACACTCCAGCAAATAAGGTCACCGGAACAAGTTTACATTACAAGTGCCTTTGCTGCATTTCTAGTGGCCGATTGCCAGTGAACATTTCATTCCCTTTCATGGTTGTCCGTACAAATGGTGGCAGCTATAGACAGACTATAGGCCATTCACAATCCACTCGGTTTCTGCTTTGTTCAAAAATTTTCGATTCTCTTAGATCCGTTCGTTTCTAGCTACCGTACTCGACATAGTCTTTGGTTTTTCAACACGAAAACATCTATCTATCTGCTACGGTAGCCAATTTTCAGAGATGGAATGGAAGTGGCGTAGCGGCGCTGCTGTTTTTCGCTAAAGACTGGCGATTGTGGGACACTGTCCCTGCGCATTAGCGAAAACCTAACTGATTAATCTGAGGCTAAGATAGATCCTAAAAGTACGTTTAAGTTCATCCTAAGCCTAATCCCCAATCAATGTCGAAGCTTAAAACTTGATCACAATACTGAACAGAAGCTGGTGCTTCCAAATTGCTGGGGGGTAGTGTCGATGTATCAAAATCGGAGCATCAGTGCGTCGTGCATAAGTGAAATGCATGCTGCTTCCCTCGCAATTCGCCAGGGAAACCTAGTTTAGTCTGTACAAGGTATACGTATACAGTAGTGCACAAAAAATGTCCTCTCCACTTTTTCAAGTTCACTAAAATCACTCATTTTCACTCAATTCTCAACGAATTTGAACCAAATTTTCTGGGTAGGTGCCCAATTAGTCCGGCTACTTGGGTTACAGTTTCGGCGCGAAAATTCAAATTTTGGCGGGAAATTTAAAGGAAAATGCGAAAATCATATGGTCTCATACAAACGGCTCTTACTCAAGAAATACAAAATCTACGCCCGTGAAATCACGGCCGCTTATAGACCCAATATAGTGCAATTTTATGTAGAAGTTTCAAAACCCTCGCTCAAAGTAGACGCGAGAATCCGATTTTCAAAGTTGACAAAAAATCGGAATTTATCCATTTGCAAAGCTAACATTTTGAGGTTCACTAAAATTACCCGATTTCAGTCAATTCTCTGCCAATCTGAACCAAATTTGCTGGGTACGTGCCCAATGGGTCTGGCTAACTCTGCTAGAATTTAGGCGCGAAAATTCAAATTTGGTTCTACCTAGGTTCCGGTACCATATATGGTACCGGCACCTTATATCATACATGTAGCTGGGTTTTCGGCTGGGGGGGGTTTTTTCCAGATCCAAAATAGGGTTTCAGCACTATTTCCAAAGGGGGTTTCAGCGACCTTTTTTTGGTGTCCAAAAGTGGGTTTTAGCGACCTTTTTTTGGGCTCAAAACAGGGTTTTGAGGACTAAAAATCGGGTAAAAATCCTGTCAGAAGTGCAAAAATTCCCTTTAAAACCCTATTTATTGGTTTAAAATGTGCAGAAAATCCTATTTTTTATTAAAAACGTGCAAAAAACATGTTTTTGCTTTAAAACATGCAAAAAAGCTCTATTTTACTCGACAGAATACAGCTAAAATGCGTATCTGGAACCCTATTTAGAGATTTTGAAACAAAAATTAGGGCACTGAAACCCTGTTTAGGGTTTTTGAGACCCAAATTAGGGTTCCGGAACCCTATTTAGGGCTTTTGAAACCCAAATTAGGGTCCCGAAACCCTATTTAGGGTTTCAGAAACCCTGTTTAGTCTCTGTGAAACCCAAATTAGGGTTCCGGAACCCTATTTAGGGTTTTTGAAACCCAAAGTAGGGCTCCGGAACCCTATTTAGAGTTTCAGAAACCCAAATTAGGGTTTCAGAAACCCAAATTAGGGTTCCGGAACCCTATTTAGGGTTTCAGAAACCCAAATTAGGGTTCCGGAACCCTATTTAGGGTTTCAGAAACCCTGTTTAGTCTCTGTGAAACCCAAATTAGGGTTCCGGAACCCTATTTAGGGTTTTTGAAACCCAAAGTAGGGCTCCGGAACCCTATTTAGGGTTTCAGAAACCCAAATTAGGGTTTCAGAAACCCAAATTAGGGTTCCAGAACCCTATTTAGGGTTTCAGAAACCCAAAGTAGGGCTCCGGAACCCTATTTAGGGTTTCAGAAACCCAAATTAGGGTTCCGGAACCCTATTTAGGGTTTCAGAAACCCAAAGTAGGGCTCCGGAACCCTATTTAGGGTTTCAGAAACCCAAAGTAGGGCTCCGGAACCCTATTTAGGGTTTCAGAAACCCAAATTAGGGTTCCGGAACCCTATTTAGGGTTTCAGAAACCCAAAGTAGGGCTCCGGAACCCTATTTAGGGTTTCTGAAACCCTAAATAGGGTTCCGGAGGCATTACTTTGGGTTTCTGAAACCCTAAATAGGGTTCCGGAACCCTATTTAGGGCTTTTGAAATGCTAAATTACGGTATATAAGTCTTGAAACCCTGAATTTTAGCAGTTTGTAACCCAAAATAGGGTTTCAGAAAAAACCCCCCCCAGAATTCGGCTGGGGGGGGTTTTTTTGCCGAAAATCGGGCCTGGGGGGGGCTAAACCCCCCCAAAACCCCCCCTCCTACATGTATGCCTTATATGGTGTCGGTACCACAACGGCGTTAAGTGCCTGACTGTTATAGTTACAAAAGCTGCTGTATGCCTCTACCGTTTATTAGTTAAGACACAGAACGCAATCAAAGACTGAGCAGCGAAAAGACGACTAGGAATCAGTAGGGTCAAGTTCTTCTTCTTCTTCATCATCCACCATGCGAACGGGGGTAGCGAGTTCCGGCTTGAAAGTGGCTGGCAGCAGAAAGATGCAGAGGGTAGAAATGAGTGACAGCCCAGTCATCAGCCAGTAGCCGACGACCACGCTTCTCTCAACCACTTCCTCACACGAACTGGCCACTGCTGACTCATTGAAGGCCGTGCCCATCCACACCAGTGATTGGTGGTCTGCCACCTGCGATGGACACTTGTACTGACAGCTCTCCACAGACCTCCACAGGGTTGGGAATGTGAATCTCGAAATCCTGAAGGTTCTTCACGAGTTGGCAGCCAGATAATGTTCTCTCATTTCTGGGCACCGATTCTAAACGTGTTTCTTTTCTAATCACGAAATGAGAAACTTATACCTCACAGAATTTGTGAAACAAAATTTTGTGTGTAGAACAAATTTTGTGCAAACCAGAAAAACTAAATTTTGTGCGCAGAAGAAAGAGTCAGCTCCAGAGCTAAGTGAACTTGGAACACCGCGGTCGGTGGTCCCAAAAGCTCCAGCAACAGTAGGCAGAAAGCAAGCCAGCATCTGAAAACATAAGCCAAGTGAAAAAATCCGTAAATGGGACCCCTACATAAAAGGGAAATGGGACACCACAGGGACACTGAAAGGCTAATTTAGCCTCCTTTTAAGGCATTTATGATGACATCTAATCTTAATTACTGCAGCAAAATTAGGATTCCGTTCCACATGTTATCAACATGTTCTGATTAAATACACATACACAAAAAACTCATTTTGAGTACTGTTTTTGTATGGTAAAGTTCACTGAATGTTATGTTGTGTATGTACATACAGTATGTACGTAAACACATCGGGAAAAGAAATTGTATTCTTCTGCATGGTAAATCTGTATGTATCGTACAACATAGTGTGTTTGTTTTTGTTTCGACATGGCGGGCTCCTCCACTAGTCTCACCTACTCTTTGGCCATTTTGGCTTGTGTTTGTATGGTGCTGTACACTTTCTTCAACCTCCTAACCATTATCCTCCCTCTCATGGCCACCGTGCTCAGCAACGAGTCCCAGTGCTTCTGGCTCATCAATGCGAAGCCGAATGCTGTTGAGCTCTGCTTTCTATTCACTGTTCTCATCGTTGCCCTGGTTTACTTCGAGGTTCTGGAATGCTCGGCCATTTGTTATCAGCTGGAACGGCTAGGCGTAGTACCTCCTACAAGGCAAGTTCTGTTCGATGGTGGTTGGTGCTGGTGGTACGTGTCAGTCTGGTGTGTGGGCGTCGTCACTGCACTCACTTTTATCAGAGCTCTTCTCGCCTCATGCAGTGTGATCGGCTGGTCTCTGAAGAGCTGTCAGTACGAGTGTCCATCGCAGGTGGCAGACCACCAATCACTGGTGTGGATGGGCACGGCCTTCAATGAGTCAGCAGTGGCCAGTTCGTGTGAGGAAGCGGTTGAGAGAAGCGTGGTCTTCCACTACTGGCTGATGACTGGGCTGTCACTCATTTCTACCCTCTGCATCTTTCTGCTGCCAGCCACTTTCAAGCCGGAACTCGCTACCCCCGTTCGCATGGTGGATGATGAAGAAGAAGAACTTGACCCTACTGATTCCTAGTCGTCTTTTCGCTGCTCAGTCTTTGATTACGTTCTGTGTCTTAACTAATAAACGGTAGAGGCGTACAGCAGTTTTTCTAACTATAATAGTTTCTCTTTAGAAATGGGAAAATAGGCACCTATTCGAGTTATTGCATCATTTACATAATTATATAAACAGTACTCTAGAACAGGTTGAACTGAATGATTTAAAGAGACAAAATCGTGATCAACCGATATTTCAGGATCGATGATTTTTGAAGCCACAAAAATCGCAGAAAATTTCAAATTTTATTTAGAGTCGAGAGTCCCATTTGCCTGCCCGCCTGCCCAAAGTTGAAGAGTTCGATGGAAAACCGTCTATTCATGTTGGATTTTTACTTCAAACTATGTACAGGGTGTGCCAAAAAAACAACCCAGCAGAGTTTTTGCTGTAGCAACCGCAAATCTCAACCGATTTGAATGAGTCCTTTTTTAAATGAAAGCTAAATAAATTCTTGAAAGATTGATGTACCGTTTATTAAGATAGCTTTCTTAGTTCCTGAGATATTTGTCCTCAAAGTCAAAGCAGAGATTTTGGCAATGAACAAGAGTGATAAAGAACAACCCTGCAGATTTTTTACTTTTGCAACCATGAATCTGAACCGATTTGAATGAACCCTTTTTTGAATGAAAGACTGATAAATTCTTCAAAGATTGGTTCAACTTTTATTGAGATTCACAGTTTAGTTCTTGAGATATTTGCCTTCTAAGTCGAAACAGATTTTGGCAAAGAACAAGAGCGATTCTGTTGCATTTCATAATAAAGCAGATTCCTACTGCTGGGGCTAATGATACTTTAGTGTTGAAGTAAACCGAGTTTCTATGTCACCTGTAAAGCCTCCAAGAGCCCTTAGCAGTAGCAGGAATCCGTTTTATTACGAAGTGCCGAATAATAAAAAAATGCCTCTTGTTCACTACCAAAATCACTGTTTTGATTTTGAGAGCCAATATCTCAGGAAGTAAGCGGAATACATTAATGAAAATTTCAGCAATCTTTTAAGAATTTATTTATCTTTCATTTAAAAAAAGATTCATTCAAATCGGTTGAAATTTGCGGTTGCTACCGCGAAAAATCTGCTGGGTTGTTTTTTTTTGGCACACCCTGTATATGGAGGGTAAAGAACGGAATCTCATAAAAAAGATATGGATCTAAATATCTATGCATAGCTATGTTGTCTGGTTGGTCACGACCCTTATTCAACAGCCATCAATCTAAGCTCTGCAAACTCCAAAATCTAGTTCTTTTATTCAATCATAAAATGTACACTGCCTGCATAAACGAAAAACGGTTGAAGCGAGCTGGCTACCGGACCGGGGCATGAGCCTTAGGCTCAGATTTGGCCATCTGGGTGGTCGGGACCCTTATTCCATGGCGGGGGGCATTTTGACCTAGAATCGATCCGTAGAACAGAAAACAACTGGCGTTAGTAAGCCATAAGCGCAAGACAAGATGCACACGACTCAGACGCATTCAGCAGTGCCGTGGCGATTGCCTTTGCGCGGGGTGGGTTTGTTGGCTAGTTGGGGTTTGGAGCTAAAGTTGATATCCTATTCTTTACATCTTGGATACTGACACCAACAAACCCACGTTATTAATATATTCCCTATTGTGATGGGGAATACTTTGCAGAGATATCCCTCCCTTTACACGCGACACCATACCCCATGCCATGAGTGAGACAGTTTATGGAAACCCCTAGGTAACTTCAAAATACAAGAACGTAACAGCACCAGTACTAAGAAACATTTTTCTTGTTTCCCTTGACCCCAATTGTATGCATTTCCATGATGGGATGACTTAACAGCACATCTTGTCTAATTTTTATCATGATGCTTGATGGTATGGTACTTCTCACTGAATTACATACTGTCGTTTAAAAATTTTTGATTAAATTTTATCACGATGGTACTTCTCACTAAATCACATACTGTCGTTTGAAAAGTTAGTTTAAATTTTACCACTATGCTACCTCTCACTGGATTACATACTGTCATTTGAAAATTTTTTAAAATTTTTATCACGATGCTACTTCTCACTGAATCACATACTGTCGTTTGAAAATTTTCTTTCAATTTTACTACAATGCTACTTCTCGCTGGATTACATACTGTTGTTTGAAAAGTTTTGTTTAAATTTTATCACAATCGTACTTGTGGCTGAATTACATACTGTCGCATAAAAATTTCTGTCAATTTTACCACAATGCTACTTCCCCCTGGATTACATACTGTTGTTCGAGAACATTTGTTTAATTTTTATCACGATGCTACTTCTCACTGGATTACATACCATACATGTAACAGCTCATCCGCCGAAGGGGGAGGGGGTTGGGCACTAAAAAACGCTCAAAATTCGAAAAAATCGCAATTTTTGGGCTAAAAATCGCCAAAAATCGCTATTTTGGGGTGAAATACAGCTAAAAAGTGCTATTTTGCAGTCGATTTTGGCAATTTTTGTGTCTCAAATTGTAAAAAATTGCAAAAATTGGCTCAAAAAATTACTTGCCAGAAAAATCGGAGGGGGGTCGGCAAAATAACATCGGGGGTAGGGGTCCCCCATCCGGGGGGGGTCTGGCCTAAGTGGGGTGGGGGCAGACCCCCAGACGCCCCCCTGTTACATGCAAGTTACATACTGTCATTTGAAAAGTTTTGTTTAAATTTTATCACAATGGTACTTCTAACTGAATCACATCCTGTCGTTTAAAAATTTTCTATAAAGTTACAGCCATACATGGGCCAGGGGGTAAGGGGGTTTACCCCCCTCGCCTGCCCATACCCCCTTCCCCAGCCCCATACATGTACTAGGGGGGGTTTGGGGGGTTACCCCCCTGCTGGAAAGGCCAAACCCCCCCTCACCCCCGAGACATGTTAAGGCTCCTCCCGACCCAAAAATACAAGTACTAGTAGTCGCTCCCAGTACTAACAAGCTGACTCAGAAATCACTAATTTTTAGCCTAAAATTCGCTTCAAAAGCCATTGGGAACCGAATTTGGCGTTTCCACTGCTGATATTGAAGAGAAATCGGTGTTTTTGTAAGCCCTTTTTGTCACTTTTTGCTTGTTTTTTGCTCTAAAACGCTATTTGGCAGCTTAAAACTGTGATTTTTAGCGTCCTTACTCAAAAAAACTTGCTAAAAATGCATTTCCAGGCGTTTTGGAGCTTTTTGAATTTTGGGACCCCCTGTCTGGGCGAACCCCCCCTCGACCCCCACCTGAGGAAAAAACCCCCTACCCCCAGGTCGGCCCGGAGCTGTTACATGTATGCCCAGCCCCCTCCCAGAGGGAGAAAATTTTCGCTTATTTAAGTTTAAGGCAATATAGGCGTTTTTGGGCTTAAAATCAAAAACCACCCTGTCTTCAAACGGCCATAGGTCAAGTTCAGGAGTAGGTAGACAACTCCACCCATTCTTGCATTGAAGAGTATAATAAGCTAATGTAACCCTGAAGTTTTTAAAGATGCCACTCCTTCCCTCGTTCCGCAATAAATTCCGCCAAAATAGAAAAATTGGATCGAAAATAACTCAAAAACCCAAAACACTACAGAAAAACTAAAAGCACCATCAGATTCCCCGCAAAGTGCCGAACATTCTGATATGAAACATAAATCCAAAACACCCAAACAACATGTAAAAAACTCGAAAAACTGCAAAAAAATACTAACCCGGACGATTTCGTCCCACAAACAAAAACTTTTTCAGCTCCTCAATTCAAAACCAATGAATGGATTTCCCTGAAAATTTCAGAAAACGCACAACCCAACAGCCTCTACAACTTCTGCGGAAACCAGCCAGATCGGTTCACACACGCACGCAAATGTTACAGCTAGATAAATTCGGAAAAAATACAAAACCACCCTATGTTCAAACAGCCATAGCTCATGTTCAGGAGTAGGTGGACAACTCCACCCATTCTTGCATTGAAGACCATAACAACCTAATATAACCCTGAAATTTTGAAACATACCACTCATTCCCTCGTTGCGCAATTAGTTGCGCAAAAACTGAAAAATTGCATCGAAAATAACTCAAAAACGAAAAACACTACACAAAAACTAAAAACACCATGAGATTTCCCCCAAAATGGCGAACATTTTGATATAAAACACGAACCCAAAAGACCTAAAGAAGCATGCAAAAAACTCGAAAAACTGCTAAAAAAGTGACCCCGAGGATCCCCCCTCACAAAAAAATCTTTTTGAAGTCATAAATCCAAAACGAATGACTCGATTTTCCTGAAAATTTCACAAAAGATAGAACCCAAAAAGTTATATAACGTCTGCAGAAACCAGCCAGATCCGTTGACAAACGCAAAAGTTACAGCTAAAAGAAACACCCAAAAATGACCCCTTTTGGCACAAAATACGACAAAAATAAAAAACCTGAGCATAATAGAGGAAGCGCATTTTCCGCCCCACCACACGATGTCTAAGAATCTTTATAGACCGCAAATGACCAACAAACCCCCGTGAAGCGCAAACGCGCTTCCCCTGATTAGTACTTTACCCAGGGGGTGGGTCTGGTACACCTCTTTCTGGTGGAGTACGAACAAAAAATCCGCCGAAAATAAGGAACACTGTAATACAGTAGATCATGTACGGACTAAAACTGTCATTTCTGCTTATTTTACCCCCCCCCAGAACGGATTCAAAATGCTTTCTTAAAGGCCAAATTTTTCAAAATTTCTCGCCCTAGTTGGACAATGGCTCAACCGGCCCTCTTCGAAATTTTAATCCCTGTGAAAGAAATCCTGTGTACACCACTGAAGTGTACAGTACCTGTTCACTGAAATGCAATTTTTGGCTCAGCTACGCAAGTATTGGGTATTCGGGGTCTCAGGTATTGCGATTTGGTATAGGGGTATTATTGGGTTTTCTGGTTTTGTTCGCAATCTACGAAAAACCACACAATAGCTGACATATCTAGTATAGTCAGAAGTTTGTTTTGGTAAAGTTTTTTGAGACGTAGAATAGCATCTACACATACAGTCAGGACTTATATAGGGCAAAATATAGTAGAGGTCCCATTATGGTTCCGGTAAGCATATAAACGACCGGTTTTCATTTTGGTTTTATATTTTTCTTGGGGAGGGCGGAGTTTGAATGTTGATTTGAAGGCAGGCCGGAGTTTGAATTTTTGGTTTCGCGTTGTTTTTTCTTCTTTGTTTTTGCGATTTGTTGGCGGGAGTTTGAATGGAGTGGTTGTGCTTGGAGTAGGTTTTGGCAGTAGATTTGAGAGTTTTCCTTTTTGGTTCTGTAAAGAGATGGCGGGAGTTTGAAGTTGAACGGTTCTGGATGTAGAGTGGACGTACTTCAGGGAGTGCGGGAATTTGAATCGATGATCTTAGTGAGATCTTTCAAATCCTAGGGTTGGGAATGTGAATCTCGAAATCCTGAAGGTTCTTCACGAATTGGCTTGGAATAATGTTCTCTCATTTCTGGGCGCCGATTCTAAACGTGTTTCTTTTCTAATCACGAAATGAGAAACTTAAACATACCACACAGAATTTGTGAAACAAAATTTTGTGTGTAGAACAAATTTTGTGCAAACCAGAAAAACTAAATTTTGTGCGCAGAACAAAGAGTCAGCTCCAGAGCAAAGTGAACTTGGAACACCGCGGTCGGTGGTCCCAAAAGCTCCAGTAACAGTAGGCAGAAAGCAAGCTAGCATCTGAAAACATAAGCCAAGTGAAAAAATCCGTAAATGGGACCCCTACATAAAAGGGAAATGGCACCCCACAGGGACACTGAAAGGCTAATTTAACCTCCTTTTAAGGCATTTATGATGACATCTAATGTTAATGAGGCAGTCAGTCGCCTAGATCTTTTGTGTTTTACTAATAGGTAGGCTTGGGTTATAAAATAGCTATTATATGGCTAACTCAATGCCTTTTCCTTGACTCATATCGCACTTATCGTTACTTTGTACTTCCATTATACTTCATGTGTACGTCTGGGAATAAACTTTACTTACTTACTACTAATTACTGTAGCAAAATGAGGATTCCGTTCCACATGTTATCAACATGTTCTGATTAAATACACATACTTTATGGGTTCTTTACTGGTTTGTCCGGTGTTCATGTGCGTTGTAATAAACATACACAAAAGACTCATTTTGAGTACTGTTTTTGTATGGTAAAGTTCATCTGAATGTTATGTTGTGCATGTACATACAGTATGTACATAACACATCGGGAAAAGAAATTGTATTCTTGTGCATGGTAAATCTGCATGTATCGTACAACATAGTGTGTTTCTTTTTGTTTCGACATGGCCGGCTCCTCCACTAGTCTCACCTACTCCTTGGCCATTTTGGCTAGTGTTTCTATGGTGCTGTACACTTCCTGTGCCTACTTCAACCTCTTTTCCATCTTCCTTCCCATGGCCACCGTGCTCAGCAACGAGTCCCAGTGCTTCTGGCGCATCAATGCGAAGCCGAATGCTGCTGAGCTCTGCTTTCTAATCACTGTTCTCATCGTTGCCCTGGTTTACTTCCAGGTGCCTGTCTCGGCCTTTTGTCATCAGCTGGAACGGTGGGGCATAGCACCTCCTATGAGGCAAGTTCTGTTCGATGGTGGTTGGTGCTGGTGGTACGTGTCAGTCTGGTCTGTGGGCGTCGTCACTGCACTCACTTTCATCAGAGCTTTTCTCGCCTCATGCAGTGTGATCGGCTGGTCTGTGAAGAGCTGTCAGTATGGGTGTCCATCGCAGGTGGCAGACCACCAATCACTGGTGTGGATGGGCACGGCCTTCAATGAGTCAGCAGTGGCCAGTTCGTGTGAGGAAGTGGTTGAGAGAAGCGTGGTCTTCCACTACTGGCAGATGACTGGGCTGTCACTCATTTCTACCCTCTGCATCTTTCTGCTGCCAGCCACTTTCAAGCCGGAACTCGCTACCCCCGTTCGCATGATGGATGATGAAGAAGAAGAAGAACTTGACCCTACTGATTCCTAGTCGTCTTTTCGCTGCTCAGTCTTTGATTACGTTCTGTGTCTTAACTAATAAACGGTAGAGGCATACAGCAGTTTTCTAACTATAATAGTTTCTCTTTACAAATGGGAAAATAGGCACCTATTCGAGTTATTGCATCATTTACATAATTATATAAACAGTACTCTAGAACAGGTTGAACTGAATGATTTAAAGAGACAAAATCGTGATCAACCGATATTTCAGGATCGATGATTTTTGAAGCCACAAAAATCGCAGAAAATTTCAAATTTTATTTAGAGTCGAGAGTCCCATTTGCCTGCCCGCCTGCCCAAAGTTGAATAGTTCGATGGAAAACCGTCTATTCATGTTGGATTTTTACTTCAAACTATGTACAGGGTGTGCCAAAAAAAAACAACCCAGCAGATTTTTTGCTGTAGCAACCGCAAATCTCAACCGATTTGAATGAATCCTTTTTCAAACGAAAGATAAATAAATTCTTGAAAGATTGATATAACGTTTATTAAGATAGCCTGCTTAGTTCCTGAGATATTTGTCCTCAAAGTCAAAACAGAGATTTTGGCAATGAACAACAGTGATAAAGAACAACCCAGCAGATTTTTTACTTTTGCAACCATGAATCTCTCAACCGATTTGAATGAATCATTTTTTGAATGAAAGATTGATAAATTCTTCACAGATTGGTGCAATTTTTGTTGAGATTCCCTCTTCAGTTCTTGAGATATTTGCCCTCAAATTCGAAACAGATTTTTGCAAAGAACAAGAGCGATTCCGTTGCATTTGATAATAAAGCAGATTCCTACTGCTGGGGCTAATGATACTTTAGTGTTAAAGTAAACTGAGTTTCTGTGTCACCAGTAAAGCCTCCAATAGCCCTTAGCAGTAGCAGGAATCCGTTTTATTACGAAGTGGAGAATAATATAAAAATCCCTCTTGTTCACTGCCAAAATCACTGTTTTGATTCTGAGAGCTAATATGTCAGGAACTAAGCAGAGTACATTAATGAAAATTTCAGCAATTTTTTAAGGATTTATTTATCTTTCATTTAAAAAAGTATTCATTCAAATCGGTTGAGATTTGCGGTTGCTACATCTAAAAATCTGCTGGGTTGTTTTTTTTGGCACACCCTGTACGTACATACATACCTACATTTGGTTTTGGTTTTGAGCTAATGGCTCACCTTTAGATCAGCTTACTGCGATCTTTTTCGGTGACTCCCGATGACCGGAAACACTGCTACTGTAGCCGATTGGAGGCTTTGAGGAATTGTAGAGTGAGGTGAAGGTCGTGCAGGGTGCCATAGAGGGCTTGGTGGAGAGTGGGGGAATTGGCTGGCCATAGGGTGGCGCGAAGGTGAGAGGTGGATCTGCAGTGTAGGAGCATGTGGCTGACTGTTTCAATGTGACCGCAGCTGCAGTTAGGGGTGGGGTGCTTGCCGATGCGATGCAACCATTGAGCAGTGGGAAACTGGTGTAGGCGGAGGAGTAGAATGGTACGGTGCTCCCAGCGCGGAAGTTTGTTGATGGGGTCAGAGTTGACAGGAGCGGGCCGGTGGCGGAAGTAAGGGCGAGCTTGGTTGGAATTGGTCCAGGTTTGAATCCAAGTTGCGGTGAGATCTTGCTGGAGCCAGCGCTTGAGGATGTGGTACGGAAGAGGTGATTTGTAGGGGGGCGCTCGGGAGGACTGGCGAGCAAGACGGTCAGCGATTTCATTTCCAGCAATGCCAGTGTGCCCAGGGATCCATTTGAAGGTAAGGGAGAGGGGTTGCTGAAACAGGTGGTCGCAGAGCTGAGTGAGGTCCTGCACAGTGAGTTGAATGGAGTAGAGGAGGTCAGACTGGGAGCGGAGGCTGTTGTAGGCAGTTTGGAGACTGAGGAGAGCACTCAGGCTGTCAGTCATGAGGACGATTTTGTGGAGATGGCGCGATTGAAGGAGCTGGTGGCTGATGGTAAGTCCACGATGAAGGGCTTTGAGCTCGAGGTCAGTGGTGCTCCAGAGTCCATCAGCAGGCTCCGTGTGGGAGAGATCGGGAGGGTGAGAGCTTTGGAGGAGACAACCAAGTCCAGCCTGTTGAGAAGACAGATGGAGAGATGCGTCTGTGTAGATGTGCAGCCAGTCAGTGAAAGGGAAGAGGGCGGAGGGGTCAAAAGGCTCGCTGTGAGAGATCCAGAAGGACAGATTTGCGGTAGTAAGGTGGAGAGGATGAAAGGGTAGAGGAGGAGTGGGGTTGCGAGAAGGGCGTGGGATGTCAGCAGTGAAACGTGATGCGTATTCGACAAAGTTGGAGCGCTGGAGGCGGCGGCGTTTCCGCTCGGGAATGGTGTGATAGTCAACTATGTTCCGTTTGAGACAATGAGCATCAGATTTGCGGAGGGTTTGCTCATATTTCCCAATGACTTTGGCATGTCGGCGGAGGGAGAGGGGTGGCATGTTGCTTTCGATTTCCAGAGCAGCTTGACTGGTGTGGGCCGGCACTACATGGGCCAGGCGGAGGGCCTTTCCTTGAACTCGGTCAATCAGGCTGGAGATCGCTGGGCATGCTGTAGGATGCCATACTTCTGTCCCATATTCGAGAATGGGTCGAATGTAGGATTTGTAGAGGTGAGTGGTGTCGGTGGCAGTGAGTCCCCAGGACATGCCTGTAAGCTTGCGAAGAACAGCTAGACGGCGCATGCCTTTGCTGACAGTTTTGAGGATGTGGTGTTTCCAAGTCATTTGGGATCAAGGGTCATTCCAAGATAGGTTGGCGTCAGTGTTGTGCCTAGCTCAAATTTCTAAAACTCGGTAAGTATTCAGTAAGTAAATCCAGATTTTTTGAAATTCGGTAAGTACGAGTAAGTACTGGGTTTTTTAAAGAAAACCAGGTAAGTACTCGGTAAAACCATCAACATTTAGAAGTATGTTACAATTTCTCTGAAAATCTTTCCTGATATACGTAGCTTTTAGCTACTGAAATTTTTAACCATGTTTTGCGCCATTTCACCTTATTTATTTTACTAATTAGCATGGTTGGAACGCCTTAAAATATGCACACAATACATAGTAGTGACCAGAGGCTCTGGTATCCAGCTTTAGATGAAAAGCCTGGAAAAATTGGAAAGCGATGATTTGTTCTAATTTTCATCATTTCCCCACAGTTCAGACCGATGAAAAAAATGTCAATCAAAATATAGCTAACAGTAGTAGATATACAGGGTGTCTAAAAAAAAATGATCACATTTCTTTTTGCTGCCATTTCCGCAAATTTTGACCAAATAGGCTGAAATTTGGACTATAGGTGCCAAAATTCGGGGAATTTTATGTGTTAAAGTTTGGTGCACTAGGCTTGACTCATTCACGAGAAATTTCAAAAAAAGTGAAATTTGTTAAATCAATAGTGAAAGCCGGTCACCGAAAAATGGAAACATTTCCTTTTCCTGTATCTTTTCTAATTTTTGTCAGAATTGGATGAAATTTGGAGAGTAAACGCAGAAGTTCAGGGTAATTCGTGTGTGAAAAGTTGACGCATGAACTCCAACGCTATCGTTAGAGTTTAGGCGATAATGTAATGTTTCCGTTTTTCGGTGACCGGCTTTCACTATTGAAATTACCAAATTTCACTTTTCTTGAAATTTCTCGGGTTTGAGTCAAGCCTAGTGGACCAAACTTTAACACATAAAATTCCCCGAATTGTGGCACCTATGGTCCAAATTTCAGCCTATTTGGTCAAAATTTGCGGAAATGGCAGTAAAAAGAAATGTGATCCTTTTTTTGGTGACCGGCTTTCACTATTGAAATCACCAAATTTCACTTTTTTTGAAATTTCTCGGGAATGAGTCAAGCCTAGTGCACCAAACTTTAACACATAAAATTCCCCGAACTGTGGCACCTATGGTTCAAGTTTCAGCCTATTTGGTCAAAATTTGCGGAAATGGCAGTAAAAAGAAATGTGATCATTTTTTTTGAGACACCCTGTAGTTCCCAATTCTAACCTAAATAATACCGAGTCCTTGCATCTTATTATAGCAACTCTACCACGCAAACAAAGTTGGGGTTATACCTACAAGCCGTGAAAATCGCAAAAAATTGCAAAACTAAGTGTTATTTGTTGCGATCAGATAGATAAATGAAAGAAAAACTATATTATTTACTACACACATGCTGCTTATTGTAGAAGTTTTTACTCAGTAAACAACTCAGTAAATTACCGAGTACTGAGTTTACCGAATATTTTTTCTAATTGAGTAATTCAAAATTGAAACTCAGTATTCAGTAAGTAAAATTAAGGAAAATTTTTACCGGTAAGTAAAAGTACTTACTGTAATTCCAAATAACTAAGTACCGAGTAACTTTTACTCAGTAAATTTACTGGGAACAACACTGGTTGGCGTGTGAGTGACAGGGAGCAGTTGGTTGTCAAACTGTAGTTGAATGGGGTAACGGGCCAGGGTATCTTGATGACTTCAACTTCAGGGTTATAAAATACACATTTGCAGACAGTAACACTCATAGAAATATTGGGTTAAAAGTTTTTTATACACAAATAATAAGATTTGGAAGGATTACCAATGATCAGAATATTTTCACAGATAGAGTTCACAGATTGTACAAGGATTTTAAAAGTAATGGTTTCCATAAAGAAGAATTGATTACTCAATTTATAAAATTTACTGAAAAATATCAAGCTTTGATTACAAAATTTGGAATTGGTACAAAACAAGAAGTAATCAAATATATACACTGGATATTTACCTAATTAGCACATAAACAATACAGAGGGGAGACTCTCTGGTATGTATATTATTGGTGCTCATTTCTTTTGTGCATTTATGTTTCCCAACTCTGTTGGGTGGTTTACAATTTCCCAACTCTGTTGGGTGGTTTACAATTTCCCAACTTTGTTGGGTGGTTTACAATGCTTGATCTGTTTTTGCTCATGTCTTTTGTGTATTTAATTTTCCCAACCATGTTGGGTGGTTCACAATGTCTGGTTTTGCCAGGCAATTGAAGAATGCTTCTAAGATGTTTTGCGCTTTTGATGTTCCCAGATTGCTGGGTACTTTACGAAAGCAGAACAACAGGATAGGTAAACAACATTTCACACAATGTGTCAATCAGGCAAGGGAAGAGGTGACCAAAACGAGCCATAAAAACAGCCATAAAGTAGGACGTTAATCCAAGATTTACAATGATTACCTTGGGCAATACTATTCATAACACAGAGCGCAGGGATTAAAGGATTGACCTGAACCATTAATTGCTGCCATGAAGTTGATATAAAAGAGATGTGCAGAACTGTTCAGTCATTCTGTGTGCTGTTTTGTCAGACAGTTGTGGCGCCAGCATGTCTGCAAGCAAGGTAGGACCTCGATGTCCTCTGTATGTTGTTTGTTTGGTTAGTCAAGGCTGGCAGTATTGATGAAACTCCCTGAAAAGGGCGGAATCCAGTTGCAGCTAGATTTTAGAGACTGCAACGGTTTCTGTTATTCATCCTGCAGCTCAATGACTTGAGTGGAGTCTTGTGTTGTCCAATTTCAGCTTTACTTGGTAGCACTTTGCTGAAGAGCCCAGCTACTGAGACTGTGTTCAGGTCCAAAGTTAAAGGGCGAAACCTGAATGCAGTTGAATCTCGAAGGCATTTGACCCTCCAGACACTTGATGCTATTGCAGAGTGAATGGTTGGTTTTAATGCTGGAGAGAGACACTGTTTATTTGTTGTGTTCAATGTTGCTCTTAGTATCACTAAGTCTGAGCTGAAAGTTAAAGGTGGTCCAGAATATAGCTGATTTGGTCAGCCTATTTTCTGGATTACAGATACATATCTATATGGTATACAAGGACTTGCCCTTCAAAGAAATTTGCAAAACTATTTAAACAATGAGGCTGAAGACAGTGGCCTGACACTTTTGAACGTTGAGGCTGAGTTTCCAGGAACG
>JASANB010007458.1:0-77598 GCA_030248155.1 Sabatieria punctata | reverse complement strand
GTGCTGACGTAGTTTCAGAGCCGAATAAAGGAGTACATGAACAAATTGAAAGAACTAGAAGATCGTGTCAAACGGCCAACCTTATCTAAACGCGCAGCTAGTAGTTTTATTCGGAACGCTCTTTGGGAGCCTGGCCAAAGACCAAAGGCTGAAGAGGATGCGGCTTACACCAGTTGTGTACGTTCAAGACTGCTGGTATGATTTTCGCTAGCACCTCAACAACTGTTTGCTTTAGCCGGCCCCAACCGAGCAATCTGTCGTCGAAACGGTGGAGCCAGAAGAAGCTTCTGCTTCCACAGATCAACTTAAAAACGGTCGGACGATCAGTGATAAGACCCCAACAAAAAGGCTTGCGAAGAAAAGAAAACAATCCACCAATTCGGCTGTAAGTTGCGGACTTCTATGGTTATAGACTTGTCAGATCAATAATTCGCTCCAGTCAGTACTGGACACATTTGGGCTGAACCGTCGCTTCCTGTTCAGGTTCGGAGCTCCCAACGCTTGCCGACCCCATCCTACTCTCTGGAATCATAGCAGATTTACTAAATGTTGAACAGATTTCCATAATATTCTGTTTTGATTAAAATAAACAACAAGTTTGTATTGTTTTGTTGTTCCCCAGTTCCTCTCAGGATTTCATTGTGTTGTTAGGAAAGTACTAGTTTTGCCTGCAAATAAAATACCTTTTACATTTTACAATTACTGTTTTTTTAGTATGCGAACTCCAATCTTTGGCGGCGAAATGCGGAATTTCATTCAGTTGTAACGAACGCGTCCAAATAAAACACCGTTGTATTTTCAGATGTCCAAGAAAGAAACTAAGAAAGATACAGAAACGGAAGGTGATGTCGTATTCTATGGTCGTCGAAAGAAAATAAAATGCAGTTAGCAGGTGTGTAGACAGCTTCTTTGTACAAATAAAGTTATAACAGTATCGCCCAATTAACTGCTGTACTTGCACTTTCTCATATGTATTGCTGTGTACCGCTTATTTTTGTCATGAGGAAGTTTCTGATCGATATGGTGTCAATCCGATTCTTCTCTCTATTGCTGTCAAGCACTTAACAACATCCGGTACCAAGTGGCGTGCCCAGGGATTTGAAAGGGGAGTGTAAAATTTTGAAGTTTCCTGGTAAGGCCGCTGCCCAACAACGGCGATAAAATTTCACAAAATTAGCCTTCAAAAACGTGTTTAAAAAGCATTCTTAGCTTAAAATTGACTGAAATTATAGGTTTTATTAGTTGAAAGTGGCCTGGTTGGGCTTCTCCCCGACCAGGGCGAGAAATTTTTGAAAATTTAGCCTTCGAAAACGCATTTAAAAGGTATTCTAAACATAAAATAGACAGTTTTAGTACAAATTAAATCTTTTCTCATATTTTTGCCTAATTTTCCTCCCTACCTCCACCGCAAATGGGGTGTACACCCCCTCGGTACGCCACTGTCGGTACCTGTTAAATGTCTGCCTGCTTACATAGCCTGCCTGCCACTGCACCTCTGATGACAGCAATGGGAGGGTTGTTGTGCAAGGCTATCCTGTTGAAGGGCCCGAATAGGGTATCGGGTGTCCTGAGTAGACATGGGCTGGCATTTCGACTGAGGAGGGTAGCGGTGTCTAAGGGGGGTTGAGGAGACAGTATGCTAATAAGTCCGATTTTTTACTAAAATAAATTCTATTCTGAGCTCACTCTTATACCTAATCATAATTTTCTATATAAAATTCTTCCTAAAAATTCCTGTGGGGGTCAACCCGCCTCAGTCCCCCTTTGCCCATGTCTGGTCCTGAGCTGTCCGAAAGGGCAGTGGAATTTGAACAACAACAACATACCCCAGTTGCCGAATTGTTTGCTTGTGGTTGGTTGTTTGTTTGTGCTTTTGAAATCAGTCTGGCTGGAATTAGACGACGCAAAGCCCAACTCAGGTCACCGAAAGCCACTGATGGCAAGCAGATAAATGGGTACCACCGTCGGGTGGTAAGCTGTGATCGCGGCGGGTCCCGGGGCCAGAGAATGCTTCGGCACTCCTCTCGCAAAAACGACCCAGGTGGTGTCAGGGCCACCCGCTACGCCTTACAGCACGTCATAAGTGCAACTAGACACGTGAGACCTTTAGCTTTAGTTGCCAAATTCGTTCGATAATCTTAATTTAAAATCCAAAAGTAGCTCTTTGAATACAATAGCTGAACAATTTCATCGACTCGAATCATACGTACATGGGCCGGAGGGGCCTTGAGGTCGTCTAGCGGGCCAAGAAAAAGTTAAAAACGCCAATTTAGTCTTAAAAAGCATAGAATTTTCCCCTTCGTGGGTGAGCAGGAGGGGGTCGTCGGTTTACCCGCCGGCCCATGCATGACTCGAATTGACAGAATACCATTTGAGTTTACTTTTGTACTAAAAATATTGATGGCCACCGATTCTTTTGCAGACCGATAGTGACAAATATAGCCCCTATGTAGCGAGTCAAAGGGAACTTGTGTACGTTAAATTGGTTGTGCATAGTGCGTGCATGGTTGGTACGCTTCTGGAAACTGTCAGATGTGTAGATAATTGGCTCAGAAGCTTCTAGTAGTTCTCACTAGTGCATTTTCAAACGCATGTTTGGAATCGTGTGGCCAAGCTTATTAGCTCTGCAAGCAACCTTTAGGACTATGCCAGAGGAACCAAGGTGGAAAAATTCTCGTGGCTCTGATTTCAATTCAACGTTTACTTAAAGGAAAGTCCGAGTGCTATTCAGAATATACAACAAAACTCTGAAGCTGGCAGGAGTGGCATCAGAAATGGAGTTCAGCCCTACCGATCGGATAAAGTTTATCAAAGAACGGATTCAGTTAGAGTATGGAGTACCGCTGGAAGCTCAACATTTAGTTTTTGGATGTACGTAACTTAGTCTGCTGAAGGGTGCAGTTTTTTACAACAATCTCTGTTTAGTAGAAACGCTAGAAGATGACAGAACACTTGAAGAGTATGGCGTCAAACACGGCTACACTATTTACTGCACTCCAACAACGTGTGAGGACCCAACCATCCCAAATCTATAGTCTGACTCGTAAATATTGAACGTACATTGCACACCAAGTGCGTATGAACGATAAAGAAACCAAATCTCGTACCTTGTAGAAAGCGAGCGAATAGACAGTTTTGAGAAATCATCTACCCTATCTACAAATACGCCGTCGCTGTTCTGGCTGCCTTGCAGCAAAAACCTTGCTAGTGTTTTGATTCTATTGTTGAATAATTCAACAGATAGACCCACTGTTCTAAGTAGCATTCGAATGAGAATGGCCTTTCAGAAAAAGCTTTTATTTGTAGGGTTGTCTGCAACTGCATCACTTTGTGATCTTGGTATTTGGCTTGCCGTCGCACAGTTCAACTATTGAGCCAGCAGCCTGGTTGCATTTGTGAGGCGGGCTGCCGTAGGAACTGCCGGCACTGGTAGTGCGCTGCCGATTCAGACTGTGTCTTTGACTTGTGCTGCTGCTGGTTGGATTCAGTTCACTCATAATCAGCAGGTTCAGCCGATCCGATTGCGTCATTTCGCTCTGACGGGGCACAGACACCTTGTGCACCGATACCAACTGGTAGGAGTAGCGCGGCACGCCGTGGTGGTAGTTGATTGCCGGCCGGGCCACGTAGAGCAGTTCGCGGGTGAACATCTGACGGACTGTTAGTCGGAACTGTTCGCTCATTCCGCAGTAAATGGCAAAGTTGAATGGGTAGGTGAGAATGATGAATACGTTTCTGAAATTTATTCCGTCTACTAGATTGAAAGGCCGAGGAGGGCAGGAAGTCAGACCTGAAGATAATTGCAATGTTGAGCCATCGGTAGAACTCGGTAGGGAGTATTTTGTAGTTGACTATGAGAAAGTGCAGCAGGTAGATGACAGCCACTGGTATCTCGATGAACAGGAAGATCAGTATCACCACGATCAACATGCGAGTTGTGGAGTGTAAATTGCGCGTTATGTTAAGCGTGTTTCTACGGGTTGAAGTTGCGCCCTAAAATTAAATCACATTGTCTCTGCCAAAAGCGTTCAGCCCACCGCAGAGTTAGGTTGCTGACAATCGGCCAAGATAGACATGCGTCGTCTGTCGGTCTGCTTGATAGCGTCAATGAGTTTCTTGGAAAAAATCAACATCAACAAGCAGGGCACCATGTGTACGAAGAGAGCTTTGAACCAGTAGACAATGCTGTAGAGTTGGTTGGCGCCAAAGGAATGCACCCAGGGGTTGTAGTAGACGACGCATAGTCGCAGCGAGCGCGACCAATTCATGTGGTCGGAGACGGCCGCGTCCGGTCTGTGCGCTCTGGAGTAAGAGGCAAACGTTTCTGGCGTCTCACTCAGCACCGCACTGGCGCACAGCGCTACCGTAATCATGGCAGTTTTGGTGAGCGTACAGTATCTGGGCACCAGGGTCGGCAAGCAGATGTAGACGTAGCGCTGCATGGCCAGAAAGACAGTCAGCCAGATGGCGGCGGTGTGGAAGATGGTGGGCAGCGTGATGGAGAAAAGCCGGTGGTTCTCGCACCAGAACGACGACAGACCTACAACGCGGTCGCGAACGTAGCCCTGCAGCGTGTAGTAGTACATCAGCCAGGGCACTGAGGACAGACCTGCAACACGCAAACCGATTAAGATTCATCGCATCCTGGCTTCTAGAGCTGTCGGTGTCTCTGCCGCTTATAGTCGTTAAAGAACTCAGTAGGTTGATACCTGTGAGCAGTTCAGTTACAGCCATGGCAAGGAGGATGAGGTTGGTGGGTGTTCGAAGATGTTTGTGCGAAAGAACGATCACTATGAACGAATTAGTGAAGACAGTTAAAGCCACAATGAACGGCATCACATAGCCATACAAGGGAACGGCGAACTGCTCTGGCTGCTGCTCGCTTATATTTATCCACCGACAGCCGTTACCGAACAAATCGATGTCATCTATTTCGCAGATGTCATTCATATCTGAATGAAAACGCTTTACTGAGACGTAAAAAGTCAGGCACTGCTAAAAAAGCAAGAGGAAGATAATGCAGGAAATTGGCCGCATAAAAAACTTCCATTAGAGCGTCTGCGGTAATAAGTGAATTTACGGTAGTCCGTCACCATAAAACACCCAATACAGCGCCGGAGTGTCATGGCAATTAATGCACAATTTCTACCGATGAGTACAAAACCTGTAGTCTAGCTGGCGTGGTAAACAGCTATATTTTGAAGCAAACAAAGCTGCCCAAACCGAGAAAAAGCGGTACGTGTGTGTAAGCAGCAGTGACAGGCCGCGCCAAAACGGTCGGGGGTAATGGCTGCTGTTTAAGTGGATCAAACTTGTAAAAGGATTAGAGGCACCGCAACCGGAAACGGTGCGTGCACGCAAATAGACTAGTTTTTCATTGATTAACTCGGCTTTCGACGTGTTTATTTGATTAGTAGCTGCGCGCCGACAAAGAACGCGCCCGCCGATGATTCGGCCGGCGGCCAATCGTTCCATCATGAGCGACCGACAAACTGTGCCTCAGATCAAAGAGAGCCTGCACGTATCTGTTTCCATTTGGACGGCGCACGCACTATATCCGGTGGGAGAAACTCTTCGACTGATTAGGGAGACGGCCGATCAGTGCCATTCATGGCGACTCGATTTGCAGCTGCTCTCAACGTCTAACGAAGCTAATGTGCACGCAGCAAACACACCTACCTCTCCGATGCGGTCCAGCATGTTGCCACTTGAACCAGACGCAACTCGGCGCCGACATGTTAGCACAACCACTGACGCGACAGTAATAAGTGGCAGCACTGATTAGGGCACATCTCAATTAGCGACTTTTAGTGAATCAAGTTATGCTCGGGGAGCGCCGCACAGACAGGCAAAAAGGGCGCTTGTTAGCACCGGCACCTATCATTAAGCTCTATTTTGCCGCGACAATATTTAGATCAGTCTTAGGCTCTTTGCAGGTGAAGCGAGAAATTACCGCTATTTCCGACAGATACCCTACGTCGCAGACGCAATTTTCAACTCCCGGCCTCACTTACTGTGCCTGCCTACGAAATTGAACAGAATTACTGTAGTAGCTACAATCACAGATAGATACGTAGTAGATTGCAATAGTTTTAAGTATGGGGAAAAGCGAACCTAATAATTTAGTTGTGGTACGTAGTAGTAGCCATGCATGAGCGGAGAAAGCTACTACATGCGGCCACAATGAGCAGACGATAATTGCGCGACAAATTTTAATCAAGCGCATAGGCAGCATTGCAGTGTAGACGACATTGAGAGCACCGTGGCAACAAGCAGAGTTTTGAAAAATTATTTGCTGGCTATAATTTGAGCAATCTGTTGCTACAAACCATCTCACGCACATCCTTGTGGCACGCGTGAAAACAAATTATCTGACGGAACCTGAAGTGTCAACCGAACACCGAGCCAGCACCACGCCGCTTTCTACCTAAAACTTACTAAGCAAAGGACCGGGACACCAACTGCTGACTAACTAGTCCAACAGGACACATCAGCAAATGAAATGAGACTGTCACTAACGCTGAATTAATTAACGCTGCCCCAGCACAGTATACCTCACGCAAACCGCCGTCCTGTGCGTGTGTCTAGCCACCGGCTGCAACCTACGCACTGTACACGTGAGAATGAGCTTTTGTTTGTTTGTAAGTTCCACTGCCCTTTCAGAGAGCTGAGGACACCTCGCGCTCTTTCCAAAAACTGATTCACTTTATCAGCACAAGTGCTTCACGAAGACAAAATTTTCGGCCAATTCCCCCCTATTGAAATCACTTATGTACAAACTGTTTGCCATATGCCATACGTATTTGCAAATTCTAATTTTTTTTCATTTTGAAAAATTGGGCCTTCAATAATGGTACTGCTTCATCTCTACTACATGGTACAACATGGTACTCCATGGTACCTAGTGCTACCGAATAATATAAATATAATATAATATGCAAAAAGAACGAACTTTATTCAAGCTTTTAGTGTCGATTAAAGGGCATAATTAACGGTCAAAGCAACCCTCTTTAAGATTAGTTGCTTGACGATAAACGTACTACTGACAGACATACAAGAGAATAGAAACCTGCCAAATGATACGAGTCGATACACGTACATAGTAAAATGACAAACACGGAGTGAAGTTGCATAAAATGTATGAAGTTTCAGAGGTGCTGTTCGCACCATTCATTCAGACAGTTGTAGCAGGATTCGGCATGATGGGCGTTCACTCCAGCCACCTCTTTCAGCCAATCGATGAACAGTTCTTTCTCCTTCTTGAGCAACAGAAACTGGCCCAACACTACGTACGCCTAAACACCCATCTATCTCTGCAACACAACACCCCTGTCTGTTTGTTGGCATCTACTGTGCAAAAGCCATCAGATCATACGGAACGGATGGCAAAAACAGCAGACTATGCGGTCCAGTAGCTTTCGGTATGCAAAGTAAAAAGTAGTTGAGCAGATTGTGGTGAAACAGTTTTTTGCGTAGAGAATCTCTACTGGACACACCAACCTTATCGAATCCCTGTGCGCTCAGTTTTGCAGAGTAGGTGGGTCCGATTCCGGCCAGCGAGTCGACATCCTTGTCCTGCATTGGCTCCCCCACAAAATCCCGATGCTTCACCGATGTGGTCGGCATCACTACTTGGTATCCTTAGTAAACGCACTGAAATTTAGTCACCTAACCTTTCCCAAATCAGCCTGGTCCGTTTCGAAACCGAAACACAACATACAAGCTCAAGCACAAAAATGGTGTTGGTCGTGTGTTTATGGTCTAAGGCTAACATTTACATAAATTGGTGTAGAGATCTGCACAGCCTTTGGGGGGCCCAGCCTGTCCTAAAAACCCAATTTTTTGTGGCCCGGCCTTATGAAAGCCCAATCTTTGTGGCTTGGCCCGGTTGAAATCCTCTAAAAATCTTCAGCCGGGCGACCAGGCCAGCCCCGTGCAGGTCTCGTAAGTTTATGGCAACGTCAAAGTTAGCAGAACGTAAATTTGACAGACGATAACCATTTATCGATAAAGAAATATATAGTAGCAACCAGGAGACGAACCGGCTGAGAAAAAGTGAGCAATTGAGCGTTTAAAGAGTTTATTGCAGTGGTAGCATAACCATAAGTTGACCAAACTAAAGCTAGCTCACAACTACAGACACAGGAATTTTCTTTCAGCTCTGCAAACTACCGACCGAATGGTGTGGAAACCGAATAAACAAAGTGCATAGACCAATACAAAATACAGGTTTTCGTTCTGCTGCAGATTGATAAAGCATTAGAGTAGAGAGCAGGTGAATAAGTTAATGATCGATTAGTTGGCATCGTCGTCACTGTCTATGTCTGCGAAGTGGTCGTCTGTGCTGGGGCGTATTGTAAGGCCTTGGAGAAATGTGCTGACCGGTCCAGACTGGGTGACCGTCGCTTCTGACCAGTAAGACTGCAACATGTTGGACACCAGGTTCTTGTCCACGTCCACCGCATCGAAGTCGTCGTTCTCCAAGTCTATGCTGTCCGCCGCCGGCGACTTCGACTAAACACCAGACACTTTTGACAATCAGTCAGTCGGCTACTTCTGGACAACAAAGGCAACAACAAGTCTTGGCATAATTTCCACCGAGACCTTAGCTTAGGTGTTTGTATACTACTGTAGCAGCTCTCTGAGTGTTAGACACGCACCTTGGGTGGTTGCTTTTTGACGAAGCTTTCATGGATGGTCGTATCTTTTAGTTCGTTGTCCATAACTCTCATGTACTGCTGCATATTCGTCCCCCAGCCTTTCATTTCTTTTACAACTAAAATTAATTCGTACTGTAGTTTGGTATGGCATTCATGTACTACAGAGAGCGGATTGAGGTTATACCAAGCTGGAACGGCCAAACAAACTTGGACCCAAAATATAAGGGCTAGTAGTGGCTCCAGCAGTAACAAATGGCAGAAAACTGCATGGATTTTTAGCTTAAATGCCTTTGGTAATAATCGAATTTAGCGTCTACGCTATTGTTATTCAAAAGTGTTTTTCGTCATTTTATGCTTGTGTTAACTGTTAAACGCAAAATGGCTGCATACAGTTGCCATTTTTGCGTTATTATTTATTAAAATAATGAAAAAACGTATTTCCAGGCGTTTTTTTAAATTTTCGACCCCTACTCTGGGCGAAACCCCACAGTACTCTAACAATACAGGAATTTCTATATTTCCAAAGAGAAAATCCATTGTTTGGTTAAAATAATAAACTCAACCGCAAAAGCGAGCACTGACACTCGGTCATTAACAAGCTAATTGCGCCAGCAGCGCATTTATTAGAACGACGCTAAAACGTCCGTAATAGGCACTTTATAGACTGCTCTTACATTCGTCTTTACGGCTATTGTCTAAGATATTTACTGCATACATGGGCCGGAAAAATCCGGAGGGGGTATGGAGACCTCGGGGGGGGGGGGGCAAAAAAAAGTAAAAAACGCCTATTTTGCCTTAAGTGAAAATTTTCTCCCTCCGGGAGGGAGGCGGTTGGGGCGAGGGGGGTATGGACGACCGAGGGGGGTGGTATTGGCCGGCGAGGGGAGGGGGTATACCCCATACCCCCAGCCCATGTATGATTTACCGACCACCACAATTATTATCGCCATCTAGGCAGACACGAGGTTTAATTCATGCCAAAAGTTTGCATTTTTTAAACAACTACTTAAACACACGGAACCCAAGTAGATTGAAGAGCCGCCCTTGCCCATGCTGGAAATAAACCTGTGGTGGTTGCAAGTGGGAAAGAGAATAAGTATAGCACTACTTTCATCTGATAAGTCAATGTCCAGATCGTCTTCTGCATATAATTCAGAATCGGAACTGGCGTACTTGTCTGGCTTGTCCAAATCTAAAAATTTTCTTACTTAACGCACCCTTACAGTACGGCAACACAGTTCGACCCCCCACACAGCTGGCAAACCTGTTCTAAGTACGTAGTCTCTGACCTGTCTTAACCGGATCGCAGACAGACAAAAACAGCGGTACCACACCACGTACTCACAGACAGACTTTAGACTAGTCAAAGGAAGTTACGACAAAAACAGTAAACGATTTCTCAACAATGACTGTATCCATAAAACTTATCGGCTAAGCACATTACGCACCGGAACCATTCAGACATGGGGCTAGCATTTCGGCCGAGGGGGCGGTAAATTTTCAAATTCTGAAGGGGGTAACGGCGGCTAATGGGGTTGAAGGGATGGTAAGCAAAAAGTCCGATTTTGCCGCGTCGTTGGCTCAGTGGGTAGCTTGCTGCCTCTGAGTCACGGCGGCCCCTGCATCCCTAGTGGTTGTAGTGGTTCATCCTCTCGGCGAGGCAAGTTTACTTGCTGCAAAGAGTTGGTCGTCGGCACAACGCTCCACCCAGGCCACCGAAAGCTGGTTTACAGCGAGTAGATAAAATGGGAACCAACTGGATCTGCCGTTGCACCGAAGCTCCTCCTACAGCATGCCAATTTGGAGAAAGATCAATTGACGTCAAGTGCTGGCTGAGACGACACAACAAGGCCAATACCGGTTTAGGTCCAGCGCCGGGCGGCAGTGGACGCTGTCAGCACTACGACGTCAATGCGCCTGGCGCCCTCTTGGTGCCTGGCGCCCAACAGCATGGCTAGAGTGGCTGGCAGTGAAAGAAGGGCAACGTCCGAGATGACGAAACCACGGGGGAAGCGGAATGGACCTCGAGTCTGATCGCAGGCCGTAAGGCCCCCCCGCACATCGGATCGGATCGGAAGTCCGATTTTTACTAAAGTCTAGGTGTTAGGCTTATTTTTCACTAAATAGGTTAAAATAAGCTATTCTGAGCTCATTTGCACCTAATCTAGGCATACTTTCATCGTAAATCGTAACTTGTAATCATACATGTAACAGCTCCGGGCCGACCTGGGGGGAGGGGGGTGGGGGGGGGGGGGGTTTCCTCAGGTGGGGGGGTCGAGGGGGGGGGTTTCGCCCAGGTGGGGGGTCCCAAATTTCAAAAAGCTCCTAAACGCCTAGAAATGCGTTTTTAGCACGTTTTTTTCAGTAAGGACGCTAAAAATCGCTATTTTAAGCTGCCAAATAGCGTTTTAAAGCTAAAAACAAGCAAAAAATGACAAAAAGAGCTTCCAAAAACACCGATTTTTCTTAAATATCAGCAGTGGAAACGCCAAATTCGGTTTCCAAAGGCTTTTCAAGTGAATTTTAGGCTAAAAATTAGTGATTTCTGACCCAGTTTGATAATACTGGAGCCACTACCACCACTTGTATTTTTTGGTCGGGGGGGGAGGGGTCCCTTAACCTCTCTCGGGGGGTGGGGGGTGAGCGGGGGGTTTGGCCTTTCCAGCAGGGGGGGGAAACCCCCCCCCAAACCCCCCTAGTACATGTATGCTTGTAATAACCAAGGAAACGTATAAATATAAGAGAGGTCGGTCATGCCAGGAGTGTTCTTGCAAAAAATAAGCCAAACGATTCGCGCTGATTATCAAATTCAAACGGGGCACTACGGAATTTGTTCATTACGATAGAGTTGATTCATAAAAGAGGAAAGCTGAATTACTGGGGAGGGACCATCGAGTGAATGGCATAAATAAGGTTTACTCACCGAGCAGCTGTTTCATGGAGGCCATGAAGCCGTCCGGCTGGAAATCTATGGGCTCCTTATTAAAGCTGAAAGAGGCCAACAACAGTCAAACACCAATCAATAGGCGAAAGCAATCATACGGCGGCGGCGGCTCGGCTCCTTCGGTGGCCGGTCCCGATCCTCTCTCCAAAAAATTGGTAAGAGGCCGGGCTATTTTTGAGATTCCATTAAGCAGATCGATCGAGGACTCCGGCTCCAGCTGCTCGGCAGTGACACTCAGCCACGAATCATCTGCAAAATTCTATTCTGCTTCTTCTGATAGTCGGAAATTGGCTCTAACCTCTTCTTAAATACTATAGGGAATTTCGACTTTCAGTAAACAACTAGTCCAGTTATTCTGCTTAAATTTACGCCTCCGTGCAAGCTCCCTCACGTCATAGCATAGACAAAATCGAAAATAAGAGGCGGAAATTGACTATCGGTCGGTCGGTTCGATTAAGGCCAAGTCTATGGCACTATCATGCACTGCGCTGCGCTAAACTAATCAATATTCATTAGTCTGACTAAGCTTACTGCCATACACAGCTCACGCAAGAATTATTAACACTCCGAACGCACAGCGCAGCTAGCAGCCACCCCTTAGAAATGACCCTTTCTGTTGAATACATGCAGATCACGAACACAACTTCTGTATTAGCTCTTGCAATAGTAAGAGAGATTAAACCAACCATCGTCAGTTGGATCGGTAGACTGAATCTGTGCTCTGAGATCATCTAGCTGATTAGAGTCGGTCGACTTTAACAGAGACAACACTTCTGCATCATAATTTCGGGCTTCAGCACTACAACAAACAGACTGCGTGGCAATCAAACAGTCATCATTATGGGTCGTTACCCTTCAAGAGAATGCGAAAAGAAAAACTTGGCGTTGCGCAACAGTTGTGTGTAGGTCTGAGATCCTTCCTTCTCATTCTTGAAGTAACCGCTGCGCTTAAGCGAATCGACGAACTGGCACCATCGCGGTCCATTCTGAACCGACTCCTCAGCTCCGTCCACTGAGCCATTGGTGGCCAGGGACACACGACGCATACAGAAACACCGGGAACACAGAATCTCGAAGCCACACGTCTGAAGAAGCCAACACAACACTTATTATGAAGCAGAGAAGATGGTTGATTGCTTACCAGTTTAAGCCCCAGACTAGAAGCTTTAGCGTGAGGGTGGTTTCGGTCGTGTGCCGGCCAACCGGACCTTCGGTCGGCATTGAAGCTCTGTTTGGCTAGCATAGCGTACAAATGACGCGTCAGCTTGACTGTGCACAGCACTGTCTTCTCACCGGTTACTGGCCCAAAGTGACGCAACTCTCGACACGCCTGACAAACACACCATCAACTACCCAACGTTGCGCTGCCGCAAGCGCTTGTAAAAAGGAGGAAATGTTCATACATCAGTCAGGCACATGGCATCGGTACCATAAACGGTGTAAAGTGCCTTCTGACTGTACATAGGCCGGAAAAATCTGGAAGGGGACCTGAAGGTCGTATCCGGGGTTCCCAAAAACTTCCAAAAATTGTCTGAAAAAGCGCAAAATTTTTCGGTGAAGGGGTATGGCCGACAGAGGGGAAGGTATATAATACCCTCAGGCCCATGAATGATAATGTTGTCGGTTCCATCTTTTTGTTACTTTCCCGATAGTCATATTCATTTTGTCTGAAGAAGGTTGGGACAGGACAATCGAATAATCAGAAGGGTTGTTAGTTAGTGTATCTGCATATTGCAGTGCGCAAAAGAAGAGGTGGTTTACTTTGAGATCAGCCATCTCTCGCAAGTAGAAGGCCCTGACGGCGGGAGCCACCAGAGCAGGCTGTCTGTTTAGAACGAAAGCCAGTTTAAGCGGAATGAGACAAGTGGCATGGTGCAGAGGTTGCTGGTGGCTCTTCGAAAAGCGAGTCAGTTTGTTGGCGATGGCGGCGTTGAGTTGCAGCGACGCCAACGTTTCGGTGGGGAATTGGCGCACCAACTCTACCCCCAGCACAGCTTTGCTGATGTGCTTGGCAAAGCGACTCTTGATCTGCTCTGAATACGGAATCAAATGCACTTTACCGGCACGAAGGAAGACCTAAAGTCGAAAAGCCAAAATAGCTGTCACTTTGTTTGTGCAAAGCGCCGTCGTAATTACTCGATTTTCTGCAGTTTCCGGGCACAACCACTCCGGCAACGCGTCACAGGCTTCAATTAGCAAAAACTCGCCGTCCGAGTCTCGCGTCCTAAAATGGTAACATTAACGAGCGGAAAAACGCAATCAATTGTCAAACAAACTCTGAATTGACGTTAGATGTTAACTTCTCTAAACGTAAGACTTATAATAAAAATGTTTTTACACTAATTTCTAGCAAAAAAACGCTTTTTATAAGTGACTAAAATGTAAAAATAATGTAATACAGATTCTCACCTTATTACAAGGCCCGGAAACCTGAGACTCAAATGCATCAATACGTAGACCACAAACCACTCATCATCTGGATTTTCTGCGAAATTGGTACACCCAAACAAATGCGGAACAGGAAACGCTAAAACATTTCAAGCTCTCAAATTTTAATTGCATACATGTAGTTGGGGATTAAGACACCGGTCTCCTAAGCCCGATTTTGTGGCAAAACTCCCTCCATTAGCCGAAAACCCCAGTTTTTGGTAGAAAATAAAGAAAATTTGAGCCCAGGCAACATTTTGTGCTGCACAAAATTGGGTTCTTCAACCTACCTCTGGACTGGAACCATGTGCACATTTATTATTTTACAATTTTGTAGCGCTATTCAAGAGCTAGTTATAAAATAATCAAGGTTTGAGGTGTAGGTTGTTAAGAAAATTGACTTTTAGTGTACAAAAGTAGCAAAAATATGGACAAAAAGCAGGTTTTGTACATTAAAAGCCAAATTTCTCCATAAACCTACACCTCAAACCTTGCTTATTTTACACCGAACTGTAGTCCTAGCGCTTTTCAGTAAGAAAGAAATTAGAGTTGGAAATTATCGTCCCATAGTTAAGCGAGCCGATTTTCGCCAGCCTATATCACGCTCGAGGAGCGTCCAATTGGCAATTCCTTTGCAGCAGTTCAATCACTCATCAAGATGGATGGATGGATGGATTTTCCTACGGGACAGCATCCCCTGCGTTAGGCTACCTATGGGCCCATCACACCCTTCCTTTGCTGCCTTCACTACTAGCCGGCACACATACTAGGTGTGAGTGAGGCCGGGTCTCAGTGGTAGCTGTTCCCGATTCCGTTTGTCCCCCCAACACACGTGTAGTTGCTCTTGTAGCTGAGATGCAACAGCAGCATCAGTCGGTTCCCATTATTATACCTACATCACCGGCCTTCGGTGGTCTGGGTTGGGCCTAATGCCGACGACCAACTCTTTGCGACAAAAACTTGTCCCGCTGAGTAAATGAACGCTCAGAGTCGATGGAACCAGACACTGACTCGTATCGTAATATTTTGAAAGGACAAGCATCGCATCGATCGAATTCAGCTCACATAAACACACCTTTGTGTACAAGCGAGAATTGTCCGTTGTGCCAAATGTAGTCTCCGGCGATTTCGCAAGCTGCAGACAAAATCCGTTCGAGCAGTGCGTCGGCGCTGTTCGATGATGGAGAGGTGGAATTGGTAAGAGTGTCGGCCTCTTCCAAATCATCGATGTACAGCCAATAGTACACTGTTTCTTCAGGGACACGCTCGGTTGTCTTTGCACTCGTCATTCTTTAGTCTTTCAGCCCCATCCACACATTCTACTGCAACACACAGCGCTTAAAACTAACACTTTGTCACACTCACACCATGAATCAACCAACACCCCAAAGCGTTTCGAAAAATTCGAAAGCAAGCAAATCTTTCTTCGGTGCGCCGTTGGTATCTCCCGATCAAAGTGGCCCATTGTTTAGTCGGTCTGTACCAAAGTGGTCCAAATGCAATTTCAGACTTTTTCGGCTTCTGCAATGTTGTGAAGTGAAACAGAGTCCTGTTTAAGCACATGACCTGACGTAGAAAACCGAAGATTCGGATTAACTTATAGGAGCATGTACAGATCCTCTTGTTTCAACTTCCCGCCATCTCCGTGCGACGCAGGCGTGCGCGGCAAGACTCAGCGCGTACCCCCGGTCTTATGACAAGGCGGAGTTGGCAGCCGATCGAGCGGTTCTTCTGACCAATCAGGATGAGGTGGTGTGACCAGACGACGCACGCTAATTGGGCCAGGAGGAGCGTCTGGAAGAACGAAGGCCAGCGACTGGTTAGCGGTATTGACTGATAGCTTCTAGAACATTCTCTGCCCGTCTGGCAGGCTCTTTGTCTGACTAACAGGCACTTTTGGCTGTTTGTGTGTCTTGTGGCTGGTTGTCTGGATAAAGTAACCGTGTATAGCCACTGCTTTCTGCACGACAAGGCCTCGGTCGCCTCCTGAAGTGAGCTACCTTCGCCTTCCTAACTGCCTGAAGTGCGGTTTCGCTGCGTCCTACTCCGACAGCCTCAGTGTGGCTCGGGTGGTTCTCAGGTCGTCCTTCTTTCCATGCGGCTCACCAATAACGCGTTTATTGGTGGGTACAAAGAGCGTCGTCAACGGCCATCGTCAGCCCGGTTTTCTTTCTACTTTCTACTACCTACTTTTCGTTAACTACGCTGCATCCAACCTGTTTTTTCTACTTGTTTCGCTGTCGATCGAACATTTATCAACACTTTTTCTACATCTTGCGAAATCACCAAAATCACCACCGTTTCTCCTCTTCCACCGGTTTCTTCTGTCCAGCCCTGGTATGGAACCAGCCGGAGAGTGTCGGGTTAGGGCAAGCACAACCACTTTTAATCTGCAAACGCGTTCTTTGCTGGTTTTCACAGCGGTAACTCTTGCTGCTTGCTTGTATGCTTGTATACGCCGGGCCACGAGCCGTGCGTGAACAACTCTAGGGAATAGGGAAAATTATACTACTAAGCAAAGACCCAATTAGCACTGTTTAATTTACCTGTGACGAAGACAGTGCCAACCAAGCCTCTCCTCAACTCAAACGCTTTCGAAACCGTGCCATATCTGCACTAGGGTCTAAATTAGTGCGAAACCGCATTTTATTCAAGAACATACTATGCATTATAACAAGAAAGATCGTCTAGGCGTTATGTGATTGTATTCTTTATTTACCGGTCAAGAACGTCCCTATTTATCGGTCTCTAATTACCGGTCAAGCTTTAATGTAAATGATACCGGGTACGCTCCTGCACCCGCGAAATAGGTATTTTTAACGCGCTAAGATTAAACCTAGGCCTAAAAGCTAAAACCTGGGCTGGGTGGTCGGCTCGTCGGGTGGGAATGGGCTTCCTCCAATGCAAATGGGGGTACTGAAGGCACATGTAACTTGTACAAAGCTATTTCTATATGACACACCATTCCAAACGATGTTGTGCACAAGAACTATGCTAGTTTCAAATCCTATTGTAAGTATGATTTTTTTCAACATTTGCAGGAGTCTCAGTTGGTAACAGTGCAGTAGTTTTTGACTGTTTTGTATTCTACATTTGTTCTTTATTTGAGTCTCCAACACCTCGTTTGAACCATGCTGTTGGTGTGGGTTGAGAGAATAAAGTTGAAGTTGATGTAAACTTTATCACGCATTAGTGCTGGTACCGTAAATTTGCGCTTTATGCCGATTCGATATCACCGGAATTTTTGCTGTTCCGACGTTTTTTACTGTTTGCTAAGACCTCTGGCGACCGGTAAATATATCTAACGGGGTCGGGTAAATTTTTGTTCGATTTCAGGTAAATTAATCTGTCCGGGTAAATATTGGGTAAATATTGATCCGGAGATACACAGGCCACACCTCTTTCTTCGCTTCGGGGAGAAGTAAGCATATTCCTCAAAATTGTACAATATAGTACACTAAAAAAGTACAGGCAAAAATAGTACAATATGAGGATTCGATTGGAGCACCCTGAGAAGGTATAAATCAGGTCGCAAAATAGTGTTTTTAGTTTTTGTTGTCAGATAATAGAGTTTAAACAAAAATTTCGCTGTAAACGTCGTTGAAAAATGTCGTTTGTTTGAGTTGATGAGTCCTGACGTTACTAGGGCGTTGAACGGTTCTGCCGAGTTATTATAATATCATCAGTTTCTGTAGGGTCAGACAGAGAGAAAGCTGGCCGAGACAAAGATGGAAGAACGTGGAGGAGGAAGACGTGGTTGTGACCCTCCGAAGAAAGGACACGGCATTCATTGGACTCAAAGTGAAGTTAAACAACACATTTACCAATACGAATCTGGAGAAATTTCATCTCTATACAAGAGCTGATCGCTTCAAGCAAAATAGGAACACGAAAAAAACCCACGAAAAATCCGATTTTCAGTGGTTAAGAAAGAATCCAATTTGTGGGGACCGGATCAAACTGCGCTAAGCAAAAAAGTGGTGCTTTGTAAGTAACAAGTTACGCTCCGATCGGATCCGATGTGCGGGTGTTACCTTACGACTCTACGATCAGGCCTATGTGGTCCATTTCTTGACCCCCGTGGTTCGTTCGCGCGTTGACGTCATAGTGATGTCGGCTCCCAACGTCACCTTGGTGCGCCCCTGGTGTGAGAGAGGCCCCAGGCCTAGTCGGTTTCCATGGCAACTCCTGTCGTCGTTGATCTTCTCCTCCAACGTGGCATCCTTTGGAGCGGCTTCAGTCTCGGTGCAACGGCAGATCCAGTCAGTTTCCATTTTACCTACTCGCTATCACCAGTTTTCGGTGGCCTGGGTGGAGCTTTGTGCCGACGACGAACCCTTAGCGGCAAGAAACTTGCCGCGCCGAGAGGATGAGCGCACGACGTCGCGCACAGTGGTTTTGCGGCCTAAACCACTACACCAACTGTGCTGCCGGCGGTAACAACAAGTTAAGTTGATTTCAAATCCGTTTGAAACCAATTTGAATCAACTCTCCTTTCAACAGAAAATGGACGTTGAAAAACGATGAATTCAGTTTTTGAGAGAAAAATGTCCTTCAGCGGCTGTATTATGGTTCAAAATGCATCGTATTCGATAGCTCATACTCTGTTTCATATAAATACATCACTTCCTCCCATCAATAACCGAACACCAAAAAGAATTTGCGCTTGAAGTTGCGAAAACCGTTTTCGGACCATATTTTTGCCGTATTTTTGTATTTTCTAGACCGCGCAGCACGGACGTAGCTTGCCCGTCCCTAATATATGGTACCCCACGTTCGGGGACTGTGGCGGTTCCATATAGGACCCCTATCCATCGCCATGGGTGTTGGCACCATATATGGTGTCACCAGTCTGTTAAAAAAGTAGGTACCGGACCGGTACCATATGGTGGCGGTACCATAAACGGCGTTAAGTGCCTGACTGTCATACGGTTTTTCCTGTATTTTTCTGTAGTTACGTTTAATTATACAAGGCCTATCATAAACTACCGGGTTTTTCCGTAAAAACTAGTGTTCCGACGATATCAAAATTCGTCGATATTCGATATCGATATCGATATTTTCAACTCAATATCGATCGATATCGATATCGATATCGATATTTATAGTTATGCAAGAAAATCTCAAGATTTGAAAGAACAAACTGCTCTCACTGGTTATCAGTCGAGCACTGATGCAATCAGCGGTCTGATATAAATTAAGTAGAGAATCTAAGAATGGTACTTGCCCTTCTGAAGCCCTTCAATGAAAAGGTTGACCCCTCAGGCCGATGCCCCACCCTCATTAGGCATAAATGAGCTCAGACAGAATAGCTGTATTTTATCTTATTTTAATCACAAATAGGACACAATCCTTGATTTTAGTAGAAAATCGGACTTTTTGCCATCATTTCAACCACCCATCAGCCGGCGTTACCTCCCCAGGATTTAAAAATTTACCACCCCTCAGCCGAAATGCTAGCCCATGTCTGCTTCTGCCCTCCTGCTTTAAATGTGTACAGTAGAGTGAGCAGCTCTTCAGTGTTGCTGCAGACATTTAAGAACCTAACTGTAGCTGTCTGAAAGCTGAGAATGCCAAGAAATTGGCGTTTCTGAGAGCTATCATGCCACTGTTAGGTTTTGACACTATGCCAGGGAAATAAACTTGGTGTCAGTTCTGTTTTTTCCTACTTTTCAGGACAAAAAATATCGAAAATATCGATGCAAAATATCGCGATATCGATATCGATATCGATATTGGAAAAAGGGTCGATATATCGACTTTTCGATATCGATATCGATATATCGTCGGAACCCTAGTAAAAACGCCTATGGGCGGTTAATTGGAAAATACGTAAATATGACGCAAATAAGAATGGAAAGTTTATCTAAGAAGAGACAAGGTACGTACGACTTGTTTCTACGCTTCTCTAGCGATTCTAACAAGGTGCAGCCTTAATAACGACCACTTACAACAGCCGACACATTCAAACGCACTGTTTTATAGCAAAGTTCGCAAACTGTATTTAAAGACAGCTACAGGAGTTTGAATTTGTGGTAAATATATATGTAGAATGTAGAATGTAGAACAATGCAAAGTCATCATCATAATAATAATCATCAGATTGCTCTCCTCCACTGCTGCGCTCAATCATCTACGACATTTTTGTGCTTCCTACCTGAATAGAATGAGGCTTTTTCCGTCTCGGCAGTTTGTTTTGGGGGGCGTTTATACGGAAAAACCCGGTACAACTTTCATAGTGGCTTGGCTTCTGTAGTGATGCATGCGATTTGGTCGTAATATTTCGTTTGATCACCCGGTTTATAATTTTGTGTAATGTCATTAAGGCAGTTGCAAAGAAAACAGTTTTTACTGAACTGTACTGTCACTGTAGCTTGTTGATAGCCTGTTAGTTTGCATGTGGGTTTGGTTGCATTCTGCTTCAGTGCTGGCTGATTGAATGCAGAAACGTGCACATTCTTATTTTCTGTAGAAGTCCCTTACATAACCTTCTGGACGTTGCTTTTTTTAACCTGTATCGCTTCATTCATATTAGACATCATTTGGCGCAAAGCCATCAGATGAGCCAAGCAGATTTATTGTGCCTCCACCGTGCCTCCAGACGCAAAGACGTCATTCCCACATGAACACACAATTTGTATGTCGATCTGTGTATGCACATTTACAGCACAGCTACTTCTTTCGTATGTAGATCACTTTTGCTAAACCATGTTTAGTCTGCTGTGGAAGTGAAACTTATAACCTAGACTTGAAGCAGAACCAGAGTTTAAGTTTGCAAACGACGATCTTTCCGGGTCTGGTCTGGTTGCGTTACAAGGCTGTTTTAACTGCAGAATCGTAGCTAAAATGAAATACAGAGCTATAACGCGTTTGGACCAATTCGATACCGTACGCCATTGCCACGGTCTATTTGGACCCCTTTAGGTGGGATATACGAACTACGCACTTTACCTGCGCTGCGAACGGTTCGAAGAAACCGAATTGCCAAATCTTTCATGGACCACGGTATACGTACATACACGGACACGAAGCTGAAAACCGCCTTCATTTACCCATCTCTACCGTAATTGTGCGTGCGTTTACCCATCAGCTGAAACACTCAACGGTTCACGACGCTGCCACGAGTACGGACGCAACCGCATAAAAAATACTGCATACCGTACGTACAGTATGCGGTATTCCAGGAACCGCATAATACCACATAGTGATTAAAATTAGGTTTCTGACAGAAAACTATCGTTATTTCTTCAATGCGTCCTGAGCATGCACTCGCATGCTCGAGCAAACTCTGATCCGCGATTCGTTAAGCCAAAGCACCATCCAGCGAGTCAGTCCATTCGCTTGTGGAAATCAGTAAAACTGACGATTTTCCCTCAGTTAGATTGTTGCCCACATTTCTTCGATACACTTGCCCTGTATTTTCAGGATGCTTTTTTCGCCCTGTAATTTTGCGGTTTGCAGTTTATCTAAGTGGTATGGGCGGGCTAGGGAGGCCGTTTTCCGATTATACGCCCTACCCAACCAAACAGACCCTATCAGAATTTTACAGCATACACGAGTATCTAGAGAAGAAGATGCTTTACGACAGGTGTTTTATTTGCTCCCCTTAAGTTTTTGCCCTCTTAAGATTTATCGCTCTCAAAAATTCTTCCCCCTTAATTCATTCTGTCTGAATTTTTTGCTCCCTGTATTTTTCGCACGTGATTTTTTGTTCCATTAAAAAATTCTACCCCTAAAATTAGAGAAAGAAATAGAGAGAGCACTCCGAAAAATTTCAGAACGCAAAATTTCAAGGGGAAGAAAAAATTTTAGGGGGTAAAAAGTTTAGGGCCCCTTTATAAGGATGCAATATTTCAAAAATTTTAAATGTACTCTCTTCTTCCTGAGATTTGCAATGCAAAAGCATAAAAGGTATGCTTCCTGGATTGATGGATCTATTGTCCCGTCGGAGCCGCCTATGGGCCCATCAGGCGCACTCGCATCCGGCCCTTGCTGCCTTCGCTACTAGTAGTCGGCACACAAGATCGGTGTCAGTCCGGGCGGGTCTCAGTGGTTGGTGTCCCCATTTCCGTTAGTCCCAGCACGTTATTGTACTGTAGCTTAGGTGTAACAGCAGCATCAGTCGGTTCCCATTATACCTACTATGCATTATGGCTTTCGGTGGCCTGGGTTGTGCTTTATGCCGACGACCAACTCTTTGCGACAAGAACTTGTCCCGCCGAGTGGATGAACTTGCATAGGGCTCATGACACGCGACACGCGCACATCGGCTTTGCGGCCTAAACCAACACGAGCTGTGCCGCCTCACCGGCTCACATGCTTCCTGAGTGGTTAGTTCTAATCGAAACAGCGAACTGTGATAGGAGGAGGCCGATTCCACCACCCGCCAACCACCCTGACTCTACAGTATACAGTATGAAGGAGACGGATTACAAAAACCAACTACGCTACGGCCTCAGCTCTAAAAGTTGGAGTACCGTCAACTGGGGTTACTCTGGACACTTGTTTCTTTTGCGGCTGAACAGAGAATAAGTAAATTAGACAGTGCAAACGATACTTCAAATGAAAGACAACGCAAAACAGTACCGTAACAAAAATTCAGGAGCTGTTTATTTACTTTTTGTGTGGTCAGCGTAAAAGAAACGAGTGTCCGAAGTAACAGCCATCATACATGTCGTTGGGGGGTAAAGGGGGGTCGGCCCCCCCCAAGCCCGATTTTTCGGCAAAAGTCCCCCCCAGCGGATTTTTTTTGGGGGGGGGACCTGAAAACCCACTTTTGGATTCCAAAGTAAAGAAAATTTTAGCCCAGACAATACATTCTGCAGCACAAAATTGGGTTTTCGGCTACCATACAACCCAAAACAGGGTTTTGTAAGGCTTAGAAATTCTAAATAGGGTTTTTAGACTGCTTAGAAACCCTGATTAGGGTTTTTAGGTTACTTTTAAACCCTGGTTAGGCTTTTTCAGGTTACTTTTAAACCCTGATTAGGGTTTTTAGGCTGCTTTGAAACCCTGATTAGGGTTTTCAGGTTACTTTTAAACCCTGATTAGGGTTTTTAGGCTGCTTTGAAACCCTGATTAGGGTTTTCAGGTTACTTTTAAACTCTGATTAGGGTTTTTAGGCTGCTTTGAAACCCTGATTAGGGTTTTCAGGTTACTCTAAAACCCTGATTAGGGTTTTCAGGTTACTTTTAAACCCTGATTAGGGTTTTCAGGTTACTTTCAAACCCTGATTAGGGTTTTTAGGCTACTTTAAAACCCTAAACAGGGTTTTTAGGTTACTTTCAAACCCTGATTAGGGTTTTTAGGTTACTTTCAAAGCCTGATTAGGGTTTTCAGGTTACTTTCAAACCCTGATTAGGGTTTTCAGGTTACTTTCAAACCCTGATTAGGGTTTTTAGGTTACTTTCAAAGCCTGATTAGGGTTTTTAGGTTACTTTCAAACCCTGATTAGGGTTTTCAGGTTACTTTCAAAGCCTGATTAGGGTTTTCAGGTTACTTTCAAAGCCTGATTAGGGTTTTCAGGTTACTTTCAAACCCTGATTAGGGTTTTTAGGCTACTTTGAAACCGTAAACAGGGTTTTTAGGCTACTTTGAAACCCTAAACAGGGTTTTTACGCTACTTTGGAACCCTGATTAGGGTTTTTAGGTTACTTTTAAACCCTGATTACGGTTTTCAGGTTACTTTTAAACCCTGATTAGGGTTTTTAGGCTGCTTTGAAACCCTGATTAGGGTTTTCAGGTTACTTTTAAACCCTGATTAGGGTTTTCAGGTTACTTTCAAACCCTGATTAGGGTTTTTAGGCTACTTTAAAACCCTAAACAGGGTTTTTAGGTTACTTTCAAACCCTGATTAGGGTTTTTAGGCTACTTTAAAACCCTAAACAGGGTTTTTAGGTTACTTTCAAACCCTGATTAGGGTTTTTAGGTTACTTTCAAAGCCTGATTAGGGTTTTCAGGTTACTTTCAAAGCCTGATTAGGGTTTTTAGGTTACTTTGAAACTCTAAACAGGGTTTTAGCACTGGCTAGAAAGCCTAGAGAGGGTTTTTAGGTTGATTAGAAACCCTAAACAGGGTTTAAGAACTGCATTCAAATCACTAAATAGGGTTTTTTAGTAATCTTATAAGTCAAAACAGGGTTTTGCGCGTGCCTCAGAATCGATATTAGGGTTCTCTGAACTATTTTTAGTCAATATAACGCATTTCAATCTGTATTTTATCGCTGAAACTCATATTCAATACGTATTTTGAGCGCAAAACAGCTTTTTATTACATTCGTTGCTTCAATATTCGGTTTTTAAGGCATTTTTTTCAACCGGAACAGGGTTTTTAAGGCATTTTTAATGCAAAAACAGGGTTTTAAGGCTTTTTTCGGCCCAAATAGGGTTTTGAAGCCATTTTTCGCCCCAGAATCCCTAAAATAGGTCGACAAAACCCGCTTTTTACCCCAAAAAAGGTCGACAAAACCCACTTTTGGACCCCAAAAAAAGGTCGCAAAACCCACTTTGGACTTGGTCCGAAAACCCTATTTGGGATTTCAAAAAGGTCCCCCCCACGGAAAAACCCAGCGACATGTATGACAGCCATCGTCCAAAGTGCTGTTGACAGTACTGTATGAATTGGACAGTCGGCCGTTATTTATCGATTTTCTGATGGCCTGGCCAGGCGAATGCAGCTAGCCGCGCTGCACTCGTTTCTCCTCTCTGTTCTCGCGCTGTCGTGTGTTGCGTCTGTTTGTGTGCGTGTTGTTTGGCTGGTGGAGAGGTTCAGTGCGTTCCTTCTGTTTTAAACGTCAAAGCGCTCCCAGAGAGAAGAATAGTTTGACGTGAAAACGCTCTGGTGTTCGTCAACTTGTCTCCCAGTGCGCAGCAAGGTACGTTGCGTAGTACAAAAACACTGGGTAGGTGTAACTGGGGGAAATCAGGACCGATCCCAAACAGAAATTAATGTGTTTAATGATCATAATTAATTATAAATTAACGAGTTCTATCGATAAGTATTGATTATCGATTATTTTTTTTGGCAAAATTCCAAGATTTCAAAATCGTACAAAATGGTCATGTCATATATTATTTGAAAGCCCTTCGCCTGGCGAGTCTAACAATCACTAAATTAGCATAGGGCAAGCTCCGGGGGGGCCTGTTTTGCCAAATAAGAGTACTCCTAGAGACGTATCAGTATAGGCACGCTCCGGAGGGCCTATTTTCCAGACATAAAAGGACCTTTAGAAGGACGCATCAGTATAGACACGCTCCGGCTTGAAGCTGTTACATGTATGGTACCTACGTCAGCAGGTGGTATAATTCTTGGTGGTACTTTGCAAAAATTTGCATGTAGCAGTGTTTTGCAGGGCTATTCGGTCAGCCAGTTCTCTTATCAGTGACAGAGAGGCTGACACCGAGTTTTTGCATCACCACTCGCTTGTCAAATTCGCATTCTGCATTGTCGTGCGTTTGTGCCTAAGAAAGCCGTTTGTGGCTACGTATGCTATGCTTACCTAATGCTTTCCGGGTGATGACGGTTGTGAGCGTGAGCGGTAATCACAAGCACAAGCCTGTCCTTTTTCTTTAGCTACAGTTTTTGTCAGTCTCAGCTAACTTTTATTATTTGACCGTTTTAAAATTACTCTTCCGTTTGGAAGGGCAACGAACCAAAGTTAACTGGAGTTTAAACCAAAAATGTATCAGCGTTTTATTATTGGTCGCCAACGCCAACTGATCTTTGCGTTCTTGCTTCATTTGCGGGAATTCCCGGTATTTTCACTCCCGGTTTCTAATCCCGATTCACATTCTCTAATACCGGGAAATACCGGGAATACCGCAAAATATTTTATAGCAGTATTGACAGTTTTTCGCAGATACTATGTATTTTAGTGACATCTGCTGTATACCAAACGCTTTTTTACCAGTACCAGCGGCACGCAAAACTTTGAATAAGTTTTCAAATGACTGCTGCTTGCTCAATTTAAGCGAGCAGCCATGTTTTTCAGCTTTTCCTTTTGTTCCAAATATCTTTATATTGGTTAATAGGCCGTAAACTTTCTAAGCTTCCAACTTTGTAAAGGCCTTCAATTGAACAAAGCCATTCATTGATTTGCTATTCTTACAAAACTCTTTTGGTCCAATTGTCATTGAGCTGCCTGGTGCCTGCCAAACCAACTCACTAAATCATTCAACATAAATCTGATCTCACAGTTTACTGTAGTTTAGCCCATTATGAGAGAAAATCCTTAAGAAAACCGACTAGAAATGGTATCAATAGCTAAGCCGGATGTTGAAAACATTTATGTTTTATCATGCTGCATGCGTTTTGATCGATTTCCCGATATTCCCGGTAATCCCGGTTTTCCCGAATTCCGGTATTCCGCTCCGGGTTGCATCACTAGTGACAGGTCATCCGCCGAAGGGGGAGGAGGGGTTGGGGGGTCTGGCGCCGGCCGGGGGGTCTGAGCCCAAATTTTGCGAGGGGGTTGGGCACAAAAAACACTCAAAAATCGATAAAATCCAATTTTTCGGCTAAAAATAGTAAAAAATCGCGAAAATTTGGCTGAAATACAGCTAAAAAGTGCTGTTTTACGGGCGATTTTTACAATTTTTGTTTCTGAAATTGCAAAAAAATCGCAAAAATTTGCTCAAAAAATTACTTGCAAGAAAAATCGGAGGGGGGGGTGGTGGGTCGGGAAAATCAGTCGTCTCGGGGGGGTGGTCTGGCCTAAGTTGGGTGGGGGGGGCAGACCCCCTGTTACATGTATGTTTATGGCTGGAAACAAAGATTGCATGTTATTCTCTTCTACCACTCGATCTAAAAACCTTGTGCCGAATTATAAGTCATTTAACAGAATTTACAACAATCTTCACGATTTCTGCATAGTCAAACATATTGCAACATCGAAAATACTATACGGTATACGATATTTTTATACCGGTCCCATCAGTAGTTGGCAATGCCGAAAATACTATGCGGTATACGATATTTTTATACCGCTCCCATCAGTAGTTGGCAATGCCGAAAATACTATGCGGTATACGATATTTTTATACCGCTCCCATCAGTAGTTGGCAATGCCGAAAATACTATGCGGTATACGATATTTTTATACCGCTCCCATCAGTAGTTGGCAATGCCGAAAATACTATGCGGTATACGATATTTTTATACCGGTCCCATCAGTAGTTGGCAATGCCGAAAATACTATGCGGTATACGATATTTTTATACCGGTCCCATCAGTAGTTGGCAATGCCGAAAATACTATGCGGTATACGATATTTTTATACCGGTCCCATCAGTAGTTGGCAATGCCGAAAATACTATGCGGTATACGATATTTTTATACCGCTCCCATCAGTAGTTGGCAATGCCGAAAATACTATGCGGTATACGATATTTTTATACCGCTCCCATCAGTAGTTGGCAATGCCGAAAATACTATGCAGTATACGATATTCTCCTTCACTAGTAATAATAAACTCCTCACATTGCTTTCTGATGCCACAGCAAAGCACGCACGATATTTTTATACCGGTCCCATCAGTAGTTGGCAATGCCGAAAATACTATGCGGTATACGATGTTTTTATACCCGCTCCCATCAGTAGTTGGCAATGCCGAAAATACTATGCGGTATACGATATTTTTATACCGCTCCCATCAGTAGTTGGCAATGCGGAAAATACTATACGGTATACGATATTTTTATACCGGTCCCATCAGTAGTTGGCAATGCCGAAAATACTATGCGGTATACGGTATTTTTATACCGGTCCCATCAGTAGTTGGCAATGCCGAAAATACTATGCGGTATACGATATTTTTATACCGCTCCCATCAGTAGTTGGCAATGCCGAAAATACTATGCGGTATACGATATTTTTATACCGGTCCCATCAGTAGTTGGCAATGCCGAAAATACTATGCGGTATACGATATTTTTATACCGGTCCCATCAGTAGTTGGCAATGCCGAAAATACTATGCGGTATACGATATTTTTATACCGCTCCCATCAGTAGTTGGCAATGCCGAAAATACTATGCGGTATACGATATTTTTATACCGCTCCCATCAGTAGTTGGCAATGCCGAAAATACTATGCAGTATACGATATTCTCCTTCACTAGTAATAATAAACTCCTCACTAGAGTGCGAACAATACCTAAAAAACCCAATACCCCAATACCCAATACCCAATACCAATACCTGAGACCCCCAATACCCCAATACCCAATACCCAATACTTGTGTAGCTGGGCCAAAAAAATTCATTTCAGTGGACAGGTGCATTCTACGTACGTAGTTGTGTACACAAGATTTTTGGCACTGCAATTAAAATTTTTAAGAGGCTGGTTGGGCCGCTGCCCAAGCAGGGCGAGAAAATTTTGAAAAATTAGCCTTTCAGAAAGCATTTAGAAGCCCTTTTAGGCTGTCGCTTTTTTCGGAATTTTAGGAAACTTTGATTGTATTATTTTCAATTTAAGTACATTCTGTCAGAGGTTTCTACAATGCAGAAAAGCTTCCAGAGTGGTTGTAGTGATTTATTCTATTGATTGCGCAGTATGCTAACAAGAAAACATGACAGTTCTGTACGTACTGCACTTTTATCAGGGGGAGGTAAACCGAAAACGACGTCATCTTAGGGGGAGGGGTGCCCTAGAAACGACGCAAGGCGATTTTGGGGGGAGGGGGCTCCGAAAAATCGGGATTTTGGAACGACATCGTTTATGGACGGCTCCTTAACGCGAAACCAGCTTACTAAACCGAATCATCGATCAACTTTTTCGATTTTTTCAGATCAATAATTTCAGGTCAACATCGATTTTTCTCTATTTTTGATTGTCCAATTTAGTATTGGGTATTGGGGGGTAAAAACCCCAATACCCAATACCCAATACCTGGAAAACACCCCAATACACCCAATACCCAATACCCAATACCCAATACCAGTTCGCACTCTAGTTGGCAATGCCGAAAATATACTATGCGGTATACAATATTTTTATACCGGTCCCATCAGTAGTTGGCAATGCCGAAAATACTATGCGGTATACGATATTTTTATACCGGTCCCATCAGTAGTTGGCAACGCCGAAAATACTATGCGGTATACGATATTTTTATACCAGTCCCATCAGTAGTTGGCAATGCCGAAAATACTATGCGGTATACGATATTTTTATACCGGTCCCATCAGTAGTTGGCAATGCCGAAAATACTATGCGGTATACGATATTTTTATACCAGTCCCATCAGTAGTTGGCAATGCCGAAAATACTATGCGGTATACGATATTTTTATACCAGTCCCATCAGTAGTTGGCAATGCCGAAAATATTATGTGGTATACGATATTTTTATACCGGTCCCATCAGTAGTTGGCAATGCGGAAAATACTATACGGTATACGATATTTTTATACCGGCCCCATCAGTAGTTGGCAATGCCGAAAATACTATGCGGTATACGATATTTTTATACCGGTCCCATCAGTAGTTGGCAATGCCGAAAATACTATGCGGTATACGATATTTTTATACCGGTCCCATCAGTAGTTGGCAATGCCGAAAATACTATGCGGTATACGATATTTTTATACCGGTCCCATCAGTAGTTGGCAATGCCGAAAATACTATGCGGTATACGATATTTTTATACCAGTCCCATCAGTAGTTGGCAATGCCGAAAATACTATGCGGTATACGATATTTTTATACCAGTCCCATCAGTAGTTGGCAATGCCGAAAATATTATGTGGTATACGATATTTTTATACCGGTCCCATCAGTAGTTGGCAATGCGGAAAATACTATACGGTATACGATATTTTTATACCGGCCCCATCAGTAGTTGGCAATGCCGAAAATACTATGCGGTATACGATATTTTTATACCGGTCCCATCAGTAGTTGGCAATGCCGAAAATACTATGCGGTATACGATATTTTTATACCGGTCCCATCAGTAGTTGGCAATGCCGAAAATACTATGCGGTATACGATATTTTTATACCGGTCCCATCAGTAGTTGGCAATGCCGAAAATACTATGCGGTATACGATATTTTTATACCGGTCCCATCAGTAGTTGGCAATGCCGAAAATACTATACGGTATACGATATTTTTATACCGGTCCCATCAGTAGTTGGCAATGCCGAAAATACTATGCGGTATACGATATTTTTATACCGCTCCCATCAGTAGTTGGCAATGCCGAAAATACTATGCGGTATACGATATTTTTATACCGCTCCCATCAGTAGTTGGCAATGCCGAAAATACTATACGGTATACGATATTTTTATACCGGTCCCATCAGTAGTTGGCAATGCCGAAAATACTATGCGGTATACGATATTTTTATACCGCTCCCATCAGTAGTTGGCAATGCCGAAAATACTATGCGGTATACGATATTTTTATACCGCTCCCATCAGTAGTTGGCAATGCCGAAAATACTATGCGGTATACGATATTTTTATGCCGTTTCCTGCAGTAGTTGGCAATGCCGAAAATACTATGCGGTATACGATATTTTTATACCGGTCCCATCAGTAGTTGGCAACGCCGAAAATACTATGCGGTATACGATATTTTTATACCAGTCCCATCAGTAGTTGGCAATGCCGAAAATACTATGCGGTATACGATATTTTTATACCGGTCCCATCAGTAGTTGGCAATGCGGAAAATACTATACGGTATACGATATTTTTATACCGGCCCCATCAGTAGTTGGCAATGCCGAAAATACTATGCGGTATACGATATTTTTATACCGGTCCCATCAGTAGTTGGCAATGCCGAAAATACTATGCGGTATACGATATTTTTATACCGGTCCCATCAGTAGTTGGCAATGCCGAAAATACTATGCGGTATACGATATTTTTATACCGGTCCCATCAGTAGTTGGCAATGCCGAAAATACTATGCGGTATACGATATTTTTATACCGGTCCCATCAGTAGTTGGCAATGCCGAAAATACTATACGGTATACGATATTTTTATACCGGTCCCATCAGTAGTTGGCAATGCCGAAAATACTATGCGGTATACGATATTTTTATACCGCTCCCATCAGTAGTTGGCAATGCCGAAAATACTATGCGGTATACGATATTTTTATACCGCTCCCATCAGTAGTTGGCAATGCCGAAAATACTATACGGTATACGATATTTTTATACCGGTCCCATCAGTAGTTGGCAATGCCGAAAATACTATGCGGTATACGATATTTTTATACCGCTCCCATCAGTAGTTGGCAATGCCGAAAATACTATGCGGTATACGATATTTTTATACCGCTCCCATCAGTAGTTGGCAATGCCGAAAATACTATGCGGTATACGATATTTTTATGCCGTTTCCTGCAGTAGTTGGCAATGCCGAAAATACTATGCGGTATACGATATTTTTATACCGGTCCCTGCAGTAGTTGGCAATGCCGAAAATACTATGCGGTATACGATATTTTTATACCGCTCCCATCAGTAGTTGGCAATGCCGAAAATACTATGCGGTATACGATATTTTTATACCGCTCCCATCAGTAGTTGGCAATGCCGAAAATACTATGCGGTATACGATATTTTTATGCCGGTCCCTGCAGTAGTTGGCAATGCCGAAAATACTATGCGGTATACGATATTTTTATACCGGTCCCTGCAGTAGTTGGCAATGCCGAAAATACTATGCGGTATACGATATTTTTATACCGCTCCCATCAGTAGTTGGCAATGCCGAAAATACTATACGGTATACGATATTTTTATACCGGTCCCTGCAGTAGTTGGCAATGCCGAAGTTCCATGCGTTGTTTCTTTTCTGATGCGTAGGCGAACCAAGGTTTTTTGTGTGGTGTGCTTTGATAGGAGTGGTGTAGAAAGGGTTAAAGCAGCAAAGATAGGCTTTCCTTGCTTGGAACAAAGGTGTGCTACTCAAGTAGGAATTGACATCAATTTTCAGTCGGTTAAAAGAAACTGTCAGCCAAGTGAGGTCAGTGCGACGATGGCTAGCCGTGGCAGTGGCAGTGAAAACAGTACAGCCGTTGGAGCAGTCGATCTGGTCGGCTTCCACTATTTAGTCAGTTTGGGTAGGTCTGCTTTTTACAGGCGCGGGAAGGTCACTTGTTTGGCACCACTATCAGATGTTCTTATTTCCATATTTTGTAACAGTCGAAGATTCAATAAAGATGATAAATCCGTTTAGCTGTATTTTAGCCTAACAAACGTTTAGAGCTATGTCATAGAATTTGTAACCCAAAATTCTGTCTTAGCGGTTGGAACGGTTCAGACAGTTGGCTCAGACATAAAAGCTCCCGTTCAGCTGACGGTTGTGCTGTGCATGTATGATGTGTTGTAGTTTAGGTGGGACGCGTGGAAGAATGAGCAACGGCCGATTGTTGAGCGAGGAGCCGTCCGAGTGCAGTCAAGTCAGTGTGTCAGGTCTGCCGCCTCTTCTCATTCCCGCCGCAAAGGGCGACTTCCTCGACGTGATCGTGGCCTACACCGGAAGTAAGTTGGCTTGGGCGCTCTGAAACTAGTAGGCACAACTGTTTTCTGTTCTGTTCAGGCGCAGACAAAATTTTCGTGCAGTTGGAGAACGAGTCTCAGACGATTATCGATATGTCTTCCAAACTGCAGACGCTCTACGGCAATCAGCCCGGCGACAAGAATGTACTGGTCAACCCTTTTCGCGGTAGTAGCAGTGGGGTGTTTTTAAATGATCGTCTCTTTCCAAATGCAGGTCAATTGTGTGTGGCCAAATACGCCATGGACCAGCAGTGGTACCGCGCATCGGTCATAGAGCGTCCGGACCCGTTCTCCGTCAAGGTACTGTAATTTGTGTGATACTACACGTATTGGTCTGGTCTCAACGTGTAGCAAGTGTTTGTATGCAGGTGTTCTTTGTGGATTACGGAAACATAGAAGTGCTGGAGAAGTCGGAGATAAAGAAAGTGGCGGAGGATCTGAAGGAAGTGCCTCCGCAGGCGATCGAGGTGAAACTGAGCAACGTGGCCGGCAACCGCTTCGATCTGAATCAGCTGAGAGACATGCTCGAAAGTCGACACGTCACCATTCAACTCGGTACATCTTTGTTGCTTTATTTATTCAGTTGTTGCCACTCATTCTTACTCTCTTCTTTTCTTTATATTAACGGTTTCACGCACAGAAATTGTCTTTGGATATTTTCGGACATTTTATTTTTTCGGACACGTTACCCGTTTTCAGATACTGTATATCCTCGGTTTTTTTCGGATAATCCAGTACTAGTTCATGTCCCTATTCAGTTGTTGCCATATATGAACTTGAATAATGGAGGTATCAGCTCTCTTATACTGTACGTAGATACTGGCACCGACCAGCATGCAAGGAGTAGTGGCTACTGTTGTTTGTTGTTTGCGTATACGCATTATATGCAATATGCACAAGAAACGGGGCCGCCAGAACTGATATTTAGTCGGACCTACATTGTATGTACACGCAGACATGGGCTAGCATTTCGGCTGGGGGGGGGGGGTAGAATTTTCAATTCCTGAGGGGGGCTGAGGGGTGGTAAGCCAAAAAGTCCGATTTTTTGCTAAAATCAAGGTTTTTGGCTTATTTTTCATTAAAATAAGCCATTCTGAGCTCATTTACACCTAATCCAGCCATATTTTTATCATAATTTTCTATACAAAATTCTTCCAACAAATTCCTGAGGGGGGGTAGCGGCCGGCTGAGGGGGCAGGTCAGAGCCTGAGGGGGGCCACCCACCCTTAGAACCCCCTTTGCCCACGTCTATGTACAGTTCGTATCGTATGGGGGTACGGAGGGTCCCTGTGCCGGCATGGGTGAGGTGTAAGTGTCTCTGACGAGACGAGTATACTTAGCATAGAAAGGTAATAGTTTGTTTTGAGATGCGTCAATCCGTTCAGCCTACCTGGTCACCATGCACATGAGTGTAAAGGGTCAGAAGGAAGATTACGTGATAAACAAGATAGTGATGGGTCAACAGAAAGTGCCGCCCCCTCAACAACCGGCCGAGCCGATTCCTCCGCCTGCCAATCTCAGCCAGCAGCAGCCAAAGCAAGACTGGTCCGGCACGCAGCACCAGATCTTTACTTCCAGTGGACGTAAGTGCGTCTTTGATGCCACGCGTCTTCAACCGACTTTGTAGGAGCGCCGCCGGGCCCCTGTCCCAGTTGCAAGAAGGAGGGTCACTGGTCGCGCGACTGTCCAGAGAGACAAGCTAATGGTGGTGGTGCTCCTCGTTTCCAGCAAAGACAAGCGGACGGTGGAGAATTGAGTTTCGGTGCTCGTCCTCCGACCGGTCCGTGTCCGCTCTGCCGTCAAGAAGGTCACTGGAGTCGCGACTGTCCGCAGAAACAAGGAGGTGGCTTCGGTGGTGGCTTCGGTGGCGGTGGGTTCGGTGGCGGTGCGAGTGGAAGTCGTCCGCCGCCGGGCCCGTGTCGCATCTGTAACAAAGAAGGGCACTGGATACGAGACTGTCCTGAGAAACAGAACACTGGATTCGGTGGCAGCGACCGACGAGGTATCAGTTTGTTCCTGTTTGTCCGTACAGTATTTTATTTATTTATTTATTTATTTATTTTGTCGCCCAAGCAAGACAACATGTTAGTACAGTACATACAGTGTACCTTCACAAACATACGTAGCCGAGCTTCTGCTTTGAAGATGGAACTAAATTACAGTAGTTCTGTAGTGCGTGCGTGCGTACGTGCACTTGTAACTGATTTTTGAGCCAGACCCTATAACATTAATTCATTATTGCCTTTAACATAATCTTCTATGTAGAACATAATGTATTAAGGAAGCAGCGGTGGTCGCGGATGTTTCAATTGTGGCAACGAAGGTCACATGTCGCGGGACTGCCCCGAGCCTAAGACTGAGGGGGAGCGTCCGTTTGGCGGTGGAGGAAACGGTCGTGCTCGTAAGTCAAATACGAACAGAATCGGACAATAAAATACATCTATTTTTGTCCGCTCTCTGATTTTTAATCTTCCTCTGGTATCAGCCCACTTTTATCCATTGTCCCGCTTGGTATTTTGTGCCTGAAAGCCACTTTTCTTACTAGCCAAAAATAGTTAAAAAAAGACCTACTAAATTGATAGTACGTACAGTTGAACTTTAACATGGGTGGGGTTTTTGGTCTGCCGTCCCTGGTTAGACCCCAACCCATGTATGAACACTACTACTGTACGTGCAGTTGTTGCTACTGCTTTGTCCTTTTAGACTAGGAGTAGCCCAACTGCTATAGAGCAGGAAGAGACACAAGGTCCCTCACCTCATTTAAGCAAGACAGTGCTGGTTTGGTTCCCATTTATCTACTTGCATTGCTGACTTTCGATGGTCTGGGTTGAGCTTTGTGTCCACTACTTCCCATCGCCTAGACAGGTTTCGAACCCACAAACAACCGCAGGGGATGCCGGTGCAGTATGTTGCACGTTTATCTTCTGTTAAAGTGTTGATTTTTAGCGCGTTCTTGCTTCAAATGTCACCAGGAAGGTCATTTGGCTCGAGACTGTCCGAACGACCAAGACAAAGGTGGACCCAGTGGAGGGTTTGGAGGCGGATTTGGTGGCGGATTTGGAGCTGGTAAAGCCGAAGGTGGATCTGGATTCGGAGGTGGCTTTCGAGGTGGTTTTGGCGGCGGAAATAACAGTGAAGGAGGATTTCGAGCTGGAGGATTTGGAAATTCTTTTAATGGTACGTAGAACAATTGATAGATCTGACAAAGTTGCATTGATGTTCCAGGCGCCAGACAGAATAGTGGAGGCTTTGGCAAGGTCAGTTCTCTGAGAATATTGTCTAGGTTTGATACGGTCGGTCACCTATTGGATTTGATTTTTCAGGAAAAAGCCCCCTCAGACAGTCCGTCGAGCGGTGAAGCGACTGCCACCGCTGACAAAGCCGATCGAGAGGAGGAAATGGAAAAAACCGAGGAGAAACTGAGCACAGAAGAGACCACAGCTGTCGAAGTTGTTGCTTTTTTTGTAGTTACCTACCTATATTGTTGGTGCATACATTGTAGGTGGATGAAAAGGCCAATGTACCGCCGGTTGATAAACAGGAACAGAACGAATGCCCGGTATGTTTTGCTTAATTCACGCTTGTGGCATTATATACGTTACGTGCAGTATCTTGTGTCTCTTCCTGCTCTATAGCAGTTGGCTACTCCTAGTCCGAAAGGACAAAAAGTTACAACAAATGTATAAGGAAAGAATGTACCATTCCGCATCCGGTCTCTTGCAGCAGCGTGGCTATGCGCTGCAACAGAATTTCGGGAGAGGCACCGAATTTCGGAAAAAAGTCCAAAAAACGCCTATTTTGCCTTAAATAAGTGAAAAGTTTCTCCCTCCGGGAGGAGGGTCGACTGTTTAGCAGCGCGCACTCCTCTACAACATAACAGAGGAGAGAGAGAGTTGAAGGTGTTTCAGCTGGCTCTGGAGCGGCGTCTTCCAGTGGAGGCAGAGGAGTTGGCGGTGCCGCAGATAGCCGACGGCAGTGTGGTGCAGGTCTACCGGTCGGACAGTCTCTGCATCGGTACAGACCCGTCCAACTTCTACGTTCATGTGGTGGCCTGGGACACTCACTTATTCGACGATCAGATATCGCCCACTCCGCAGCCACTACCACAACCCAAAATCGGCGATCTGTGCGTGGCCAAGTTCGAAGGGTTATGGTTCAGAGCCAAAATCACCGATATCTCTGATGCTCAGGTGCGTAGATGAGGTTTTTGGTCGGGCATTTGTGCTCTGCATTGTGTTGAACACAAAATCTGTCACATGTTCCGTGTGTTGACCGAAAGCTCGAAACCTACTTAGGGTCTATGTATAAGTGTTTCAGACGAAGGTGTTGTACGTGGACTACGGTAACTCAGAGTGGGTGGCGCAGGAGCAGGTGTTCGGTACCGATCAACTGTCCGAGAGACTGCGCAGTCACGTGGCTCTGGCCGTGCCGTGCAGTCTGTTCGGAGTGGCTCCTAAAGAAAGCGTCTGGTCGGAGCAAGCCATCCAGCTGTTCAATGGAAACACCGACCCGGACGCCGATTTGCAGTGTTCGTTCGTGCGCTTCCTCAACGGCACTTACCAGGTGACTCTGACGCACGGTCAGCTCTCCATCGCACAGCTGCTGATTGACGCCGGACACACCACTTCTGTTGGCCATCAACCCAACGGAGAGGTACGGTGCGTTATGTGGTACTGTCCGCATTTCTGCGCAGGGCAGGGGTGGTGTGTTTGCAGGAAGAGGAGTGCGTGTCGGATTCGGATACTCAAGTGAGTGAGGCGACTGCGAGTGAAGCGGCGGCCGAAGTTTTCGAGGACGACTACTCGTCTGGCGTCGAAGAATTTGATAAAACTGAGCCCAGCACTGCTTCGGTGTGTTTCTTCAAAAAAGAATTTAGAAGATACACGGCAGTTTTGTAAAGACAGAGCAGATGTGCTAGTTCGTTTTAGGAGAAAGTGGAAGTGGCAGACGACCAAGTGAAGCCGTCTGAAGCTGCGCTCGACGAAGCGGATGAGAAGTTGTTGATGCCAGAATGATCTTTGCTATGCAGAAGTACGGTGTATACTGTACTGTACGTTGGTCGTATGGCGTCTTTCTGTTTACGTATGCGGGTGATAGCAGCTTTTGTTGCTGCAGAAATTGGTTCACTTTTAGCGGGTAGTGTGCAGGTATAGTTGGCTCCTGTATGTGTACGTTTATAACGGCTGTGAGCAGGGCTGTTTGTTTTCCGGAAAAAAACTCAAGCCGGTTTTTTTCCGGTTTTTTTCCTGTTTTTTTCCGGTTTTTTTCCAAAAGTTATTTTCCGAGATGACAGAAAAAAAATTTTAACAATCGCTTTTTATTGCAGAATTCAACGAAATAGCGTGAGTTTTATTACGAAATGCACTAATTTTATGTTTTAGAGTAGTAATTTGATTTTAAAACAACAAAAACACGATAGTAAAAGTAGCCTGAAAATGGTACCGGTATATTTCGCCAAAAACAGCTAAGTTATGCTATGGAAATGCTTGTAAAGCTTCTATTAACGTAAATTCAAAGCATTTGAAGCGAATTTAACCAGTTATTCTGCCTATTTCCTTTAAAAACTTGCTTGAGTTTTTTTCCGCATTTTAGTTTTTTTCCGAGCCCCTAGGAAAAAAACCGGTTTTTTCCGGAAAAAAACGAAAAAAACCGAGGAAAAAAACCGACCCAACAGCCCTGGCTGTGAGTAAGCTTTTGCTCCGTTTCTAGTTTAGTGCTCAATAAAATTATGGTATGTAACTGAAAGTTGCTCAATGAATATAAATGCTTTTGAGTATATGTATCGAGGGTACTGCAAAGCATAACATGTAACAGGTCATTCGCCGAAGGGGTAGTGGGGGTTTGGGGGGTCTGAGCCCAAATTTTGGTAGCGGGGTTGGGCACTAAAAACGCTCAAAAATCGAAAATATCGCATTTTTTCGATTAAAAATCGCTAATTAGGCTGAAATACAGCTAAAAAGTGCTGTTTTGGCAATTTTTGAGTCTGAAATTGCGAAAAATCGCAAATTTGGTAAGAAATTGTCAGAAAAATCGCAGGGGGTCCCTATCCGGGTGGGGCAGACCCCCAGACCCCCTGTTACATGTATGCTGAAAAGGTGTCGAGGTGAGCTTGCGTGTGTTAACAGCGGCGGCAACCCACGCAGAACACTAAAGAATAAACGGCGAAGTTCACTGCCTCGCAAGGTACACGTAGCTGGGCGCTTAGTTGTTGGAGTACGTGTAGTATACTAGCAGAGCAGCATAAACGTTCGGAAATCTATTTACGGGTACCTTGCATACAGTACAATGTAGGACGCCAAACGTTTGATCGCTGCATTTATTCAACTTTTCCGTAATACTTATAGCACAGCATTGATTTGATTTGATAGCCTACAAACTAAGTCTGTCGTTCGGGTCGGCCCTGGCCGCTGGATGAAAGTTTTTACGGTGAAGCAAAGTGGAACTTGGCCATTTCCGAAATTTTTACTGCTTAATTGGGGTTTCTAGGCCCAAAAAGGGTTACAGAACCCCAAAATGGGTTTCTGAGGCCCAAAATATTGTTACAGAACCCTAAATTTAACGCAAAAATAGGGTTAAAGGGTATTTCTGCAGTTCAGACAGGATTTTGCCCGATTTTTAGTCCTTAAAACCCTGTTTTGAGCAAAAGAAAGATAGCTGAAACCAATTTTTGGACTCCAAAAAAGTTCGCTAAAACCCTATTTTCTGATCCAAAAAATCCCCACCCCCCAGCCGAAAACGCATCTACACGTACGTATGCCTCAGCACCACGAGTACTAAAGAATCTCGACCAAGTTCTACGTACTTTGCCTCGCAAAGTAGCAGGGTGCTTTAGTTTTAAATTGCGTGTAGTCTAGCTAGCATAAAGCTACGTAGTCATGAGTGATCCATCAATCTCGGTGTTAAGGTACATAGGTCTAGCAAAAGTTAAACTAAAAGGATACTTGATAAAGTAGGGTACCGGTAAACCGGCCCAGCCCGCCTGTATAAGGAGCGATCCATGTTATTCTCTTATATATTTACTAACATTTACTTTTGTCTGTTACTCTGTGTCCACACTTATCGGACGTATACATTTCTTCTTCTTTTTCTAGATCATTCGACTTTTACAACTTTGGATGATTTTGCAGTCACTACCCAAAATTTACTCCTTATTCTTTTGCCTCACCTTTTCCCACCTTCACGAGTACTCATTCCTGTTTACGCTATATCGCATTTTGTGTAACTAATATAACGCATGCAGCTGAGCGCAGTGCAATAACCGCCCTGCCGCAACACAGCAAGGCGCGGGCCCGACTCAGAAATTGAAGGCCGCTGCTCCGATAAACGCGCCGCTCCAATAATCCACCAGCGGCTACAACCAAGCCACCTCCCCTTGTGTGCGGCTGCGACGCGTGGCCTACGTCGACTTAAACATGGACACATCTGCCGTTAGAGTGATCAAAACTGAAGATGTCGAAGATGACACTCTGCCTCTCGCTTCAAAATGTGCCTCATCAGGGCGTAAATACAACCAATACTCCCTGAAGAGAAAATTGGAAGTGGTCGAGTTCGCAAAGAAACACTCGAAGAATGAGGCAGCTAGACAGTTTGCTGTTGACCGAAAACGTGTGCAGGACTGGACCAAGCAGGAGCCCAAGCTAAGGGACCAATTGAACAGGTCCAGCTTTTTGTTATTATTCATTCTCCTGATACCGTATTTTATAACGTGCACAAAGTCGCTTCGGGTTTGAGGCGGCAAATTCAAGATGCATTTTGCAAGAAAGTCAGCTTAGTGACCGTAAGTAAGTAGGAAGTCATCTCACGGATCTGCCTCATATAAAAATATGTTAAAATTAGTGTTCCGACGATATCAAAATTCGTCGATATTCGATATCGATATCGATATTTTCAACTCAATATCGATCGATATCGATATCGATATCGATATTTATAGTTATGCAAGAAAATCTCAAGATTTGAAAGAACAAACTGCTCTCACTGGTTATCAGTCGAGCACTGATGCAATCAGCGGTCTGATATAAATTAAGTAGAGAATCTAAGAATGGTACTTGCCCTTCTGAAGCCCTTCAATGAAAAGGTTGACCCCTCAGGCCGATGCCCCACCCTCATTAGGCATAAATGAGCTCAGACAGAATAGCTGTATTTTATCTTATTTTAATCACAAATAGGACACAATCCTTGATTTTAGTAGAAAATCGGACTTTTTGCCATCATTTCAACCACCCATCAGCCGGCGTTACCTCCCCAGGATTTAAAAATTTACCACCCCTCAGCCGAAATGCTAGCCCATGTCTGCTTCTGCCCTCCTGCTTTAAATGTGTACAGTAGAGTGAGCAGCTCTTCAGTGTTGCTGCAGACATTTAAGAACCTAACTGTAGCTGTCTGAAAGCTGAGAATGCCAAGAAATTGGCGTTTCTGAGAGCTATCATGCCACTGTTAGGTTTTGACACTATGCCAGGGAAATAAACTTGGTGTCAGTTCTGTTTTTTCCTACTTTTCAGGACAAAAAATATCGAAAATATCGATGCAAAATATCGCGATATCGATATCGATATCGATATTGGAAAAAGGGTCGATATATCGACTTTTCGATATCGATATCGATATATCGTCGGAACCCTAGTTAAAATAGAGCTCAATCGAAGACCCTAACGCAGGGGCTACGGCCCCGCCCGGACAATCCATTCATCCATCCATCTTTAATAATTCTTAATCATACATGTAACAGGAGGTCTGGGGCCGGTTGCATAAAAGTGGCTAACTGTTAGACTAGTCTAAGGGCTAAAGACTGGTCTAAATGCCGATAGACTGGTCTATCTAAAGACCAAGCTAAAGTCGCGTTGCATAAACATACCGTTAGACTAGGCTTTTGTAAGACTAGTCTATCGCGCATTTAGACTACTCTAACCGTTGTTTAACAGCTGCATTAAGCCGAATATTTTTAAAAAACCGAATATCAGCTATCAATTAGAAGGATTACGAAGTAAAAAACCATTTGCTAGTCAGAGTTTAATTGTCGAACATGTGAACAAAATGTTTCGACGATATTTCTAAAATCGTCAAGCTCGTTGTAGCCAAGACTGGTACTTCTAACATCCTTGACACATGCAATCGAGTACTGCCGGTAAATGTCGGTGGGTACAACTTACAACAAAATCGGAAGCATTCCACCTTTTCCTTCTATTCGCCCTGTGCTGGCGTTCTTTCTATATGCATGTGTTGCAGTCAGACAGTTTATTACTGTACACGCAAAGAGAAAGGCTAGTTAGTAATCGTGCAACTGCAGTACCAAAACCACCTATCTGTAAATGGATGATTTTGAAAGCAGCATACATACTGAAAGATATAGCTGCAGTTCCAATCGATCCAACAGTTTCCAAATTGGTACAGCATTTTTAGTCAAAACTGGCACATAGAAGAAAGTTTTTTGCCAAAAGTTGTAATTCTTAACCATCTTAAAAAGATGTACGATGAAGAGAATGTTCTGTGAGGTAAGCTGCACTGTTCTAGTGTTTCACGCTGACAGTAAATTTATAAATACTTGAGTCACAGCTGCTTATTTTGGTTGGTCTAAGTCAGTTAGACACCTCCGGCGGAGTCTAACCAGTTAGACCAGTCTTTGGTCTAACTGCGGAATCCGCTGACTTTTGTGCAACCGGCTAACCGAAAGTCGGTCTAATCACTTAGACTTTGGCCACATTTAGACTAGTCTAACCACTTAGACACCTTTATGCAACCGGCCCCTGCTCCACCCAACTTAGGCCAGACCCGGCCAGACCCCCCCCCCCCGGATGGGGTCCCACTCCCATTTTTCCGCTCCCCTCCGATTTTTCTGACAAGTAATTTTTTAAGCAAATTTTTCCAATTTTTTGAAATTTCAGACGCAAAAGTTGCCAAAATCGCGTGTAAAACAACCCTTTTTAGCTGTATTTCAGCCAAAATTAGCGATTTTTGACGATTTTTAGCCGAAAAATAGCATTTTTTCGCGTGTTTTAGTGCCCATCTGAGACCAAAATTTGGGCTCGGATTCCCGGCCGGCGGCACACCCCCCAACACCCTCCCCGTTCGGCGGATGACCTGTTACATGTATGTTCGTAATTCAGTTTCGAAAAATTCTTTTCCTAACTTGGTCGGAAAGGGTGTACTATATGTACCACCCCACAGCCCTAGGTACTGGTACATTCTGTACCATTACAAATGGCACAATTTATATTTTAGATTAGAACAGGGAAATTGATTACTGGTGTCTACAAACGTAGAAACGCGGACACTATAAGAAATTGTACTATCTATAAGTTGGTTAATGTTAGGGATGAATATTTTCCCGAAAAAACTTTTTTTTTCTGTTTTTTTTTTCGTTTTTTTTCAAAATCCCGGAAAAAAAAACTCCAGCTCAAGTTCGGAGTACCCTGGCTAGTTTTGTTATTCATAATGCTTTCTAGTACCTATCTGAGTCATTTCAGAACAAAAATTTACGTGTTACATACATATACACTAAGAAACAGGCATGAAGCAGTGCCTGACAGGTCCAATTAATAAACGCACAGGTAAATTCAGTTCTACATCGATCTTTTTCGATTTTGATAGGTCCTAATTAGTATTAGGTATTGGGGGACCAAAACCCCAATACACAATACCTGGAAAACACCTCAATACACCCAATACCCGTTTGAACTCTAGTCGTAGCGCAAAAATATGATGATATTCTGAATCAGCGGAGAAAACTGCACCAGACAGATACCACATTATGCCTAGATTTAACAGATAACTTATTGTCTGAGGACCAGGGTATAAGAACAATGCTAAGTGGTGCAGGAGCGGTCAGATTGAAAAACAGTTGTAATTTTCGTAATCAGCGGCAAAAATAGCATTACGTGGTACAAATTTGATGGCTGGCTGAGCATGCACCGTTGGTCTTCGATTGCGCTCTATTTTAACATATTTTGATATGAACCAGATCTGTGAGATGAGATGTCCGTACTCCGTCTTTTAGCTGACTTTTCTCGCAAAATGCATTTTAAGAAAATAGCCGCTCTCTGGTCAGATTGAGTTTTGGCCTTTTTCCCTTCAGACCTAAAATAAAGTTATTCACACGTTTCACAGAGCGCTTTAACTTGGTGCAATAAGTTAACAAAGACCTGAAAAGGATTTGTGGATTTGGCGCTCCAGTACTGACCTGAAATACATAGCGCTACATTTTCCTAAAATAATAAATGATGGTATGGCGGTTCCCAGCCGAAGGTGGGATCAAATGGTATTGGCGCCAAAAGTTTTTGCTTAAAATGATTTTGGACCAGAAATTCTTAATCTGTTCTAAACGTTACCCAAAAGTCCCAATTGTTAAGTCAAACTCTTATTAGTAAAAAAGAATTTCTAGTTCGAAATTTTTGTCCCATAGTTAAAGAGACCGATTATCAGGACTGGAATTGCCCATCGATTTCAGGTCATTGTTAACTTATCGACATGTATTAATGCACCAAGTTATAGCGCTGTGCGAATAACTTTCAATTTTTGTGTCTGAACACCTAAACTCTATCTGACCAGAATGCGACTCTTAAATCCATTTTTGTTTCCGACACTACACTTACACCTTGCGTGTTTTTGAGCAGCACAGGCTATCTGCAAAAATACAGTAGAACCGTGTTGAGCCGAAATTATGGGGTTTGACTACTAGAAATCGCTCCAAAATAACTAAAAATTGAAAATTTGGGCTAAAAATCGGGGAAACACGGTAATGTAATTTTAGTTTTGCAACACAGCCTCAATCCTACTCTTTTACAGGATTTTTAGCAATTTTAACGCCTGAAAAAACGGTATGGTGGTCGGCCGTTGCCTTCGCGGGAGCAAACAGTTGCATGACATATACTGTACAGGGAAGTGTTGGGTAAACGTAGTAGTTGTGTCTTGTTATAGCTGTGGAGGGACAGATCAGAAGCGCTTAAGTGGTGGCGGTCGGAGACTGCTGTCGTCTGAGCTGGACGGTATGGTTAGTGAGTGGGTAGTGGTACGTCAAATGCGAGAGCAAGGCGAGCGCGTCTCACGCCGTCTGATCCAAAATCGAGCCAAAGAAGTGAGTGCTGCTCTGGTGAGCGAAGGCAAACTGAACGATGGTGGCTTTGTGGCCAGCAAAGGTTGGCTCGACAAATTTATGGCACGCCACAATTTGGTGCTCAGGAGATGCACCTCTAAGGAACCCCAACAGTGACTTTGTACCTACAAATGGATGCGTCTATTCTCTCAATTATGTTTCTGTAAATAGGTCGATGCGGTGACCTCGATAGAAGGATGCAAGAAAAGTTGTGGCACCTCGTTTTTATCTAATGATCATTGCAATTTGTTCTTCCGACAGACAGCTGCGGGGTCACTTACGTGCGCACGTGGATGACACAATCAACTATATGTAGGAGCAAAGGCGGCGATGTGCGCCTGATCAAAAACAGAAGAACGGCGGCCGACTTCTGGCTGTCCTAGAAAGACGCAGTCGTATAAACGGCACGTTCTGCCGTTCAACAGTTGCTGCAGCGCAAAATGTTGCGGAGTCTCTTCTGCCTAACACTTTTGTCAGTTTGTTTTGGCGCCAACTTAAGGGCACTTAAAGACCAGGACTTCCTCACACCGCAACTGCCTAGAACTTTGCTTGATGTCGCTAAAGACGTGAAAATTAGCCAAGACACTGTGAACGGAAAATTCGAGGTGCTATTGGGTTTTGTCTCCTTTGCCAGTACAGTACGTACATGTTTATTAGTAACTGTGTACGTACAGTACGTAGGAAGCAAAATGCTAATGCATGGCTTCTGCTGATCGTAGAGTACAGCTTGCTATGCATTTGAGGATGTGGCATTGTTTTACCGCGAAGCCGTTCCACCTCGAGGCACTCAGAAAATAGCAGACGTATTGCTTCTTCACGGGGCTGCCTTCTCATCTCAAACGTGGTCGGATCGGGTCGGATCGCCCGGCCCAACTACGATGCAAATTTTGGCAGCAGCAGGCTACCGAACCGTAGCTATCGATTTGCCGGGTTATCGGAAGAGCCGTGGAACTCTGCGAACAAGTAGGACCGAGTTTCTCAAAAAGCTGATTCGGTTGTTCGATCTAAACAAACCAGCCATTCTGAGTCCGTCGGCCAGCGGCAGCTATGCCATACCGTTCGTGGCCAAAAACGCACCACTGGTTGGCGCCTTTATTCCTGTCGCTCCTTGCTGTCCGAATTCAAGAGACAACTGGCAGCGAAATCCTGTGAGTTTGTCGGGCATATACTGTTTTTTTTCTATCGCTTTCGTTCTTTCCAGACGCCAACGCTGATTCTGCGCGGCGATCGCGATGGCAAACCATTCAGAGAGTTTCTCTCAATGCCACATAGAAATCTGCTCGTCTTACCTAACGCTAATCACGCCGCCTACTTGAATCAGCCGGAAATGTTCCACACTGCACTGGTTAACTTTCTCAATTATATAAAGTGAGCGAACAGTTAGTGTTTTGCATCAGCGTTTTTAACTTTATTCAGCGATGTCCAATCGCCGAATGCAGTCGTACTATCGAACAGCAACTCTGAGTGGAGAACCAGCGACTTCTTAAAACCTGCCCTTACTCCCTCAATCAAAGCTGCAGCAGAAAAATTTACTGCCGAGGAGAAGGAAATCCGCGTGGTAAGTGTGAGAGATTCGCCGGTTTAGCTGCTGGACAATACGATATGGGTGAGTGTGAGCTGCAGGATAACAAGAAGCTTCACGTTCTTGAAATTCGGCCGACTGGAAGACCTCTCGGTCCGGTAATTCTGCTGCCTGATCCGCATGTCACTTCGTCTTACTGGCTCAAGCATAAAACCATGCAGATTTTAGCGGCTGGAGGTATTCACGCCTGGTCATTTGACCTTCCAGGTAGGTACTGTGCACAGCGTTCTTGCATGGTGTACGTACTGTACTAGGAGGACGTGGTAAATCGACAGGGTCGTGCAAAGATGGCGACTGCCTAGCATCGATAATCAAAGCGCTGAATCTAAAGAAAAAGCCTATTGTGATGGTGCCCGTAAAGACGGGAACCGTCGGAATGGAACTGTTGACAAAACACGCTCACTTGCTCAGCGGCTTTGTGGCAGTCGCTCCTGTGACGGCCAGGGACTACAGCGACGCCGCTCTTTCGCAAATCGACGTGCGTACAATTTAAACCTGCAGTGTCTAAGTTAGCTTCTGGACTGGTGCTTTAGTTGCCAGTTCTGAGCTACCGTGGAGAATGGGACATCTACTCAGGCAAAGAGAATGCTGAAAAACTGCTGGTCATGCCAAATTCACAGCTCATCGTGCTTCCGAAGGCCCAACGCCGAGCTTTCGAGTATCAGCCCGAGTTATTCGTCTCTTCCTTACTGAATTTCGCCAGAAAAGTTCTCACAAACGCAAAGCCTGTCAAACCAGCCAGCTCTCAAGGTAAAACGCAATGGTCGGTTTTCGTAGGATAGGTGCGTGTATGTACATATAGCGTCAAAAGATTAATTAGCGAAGTAGTAGCATAGATCAGTATAGGAAGACAGTAAGAGTAGACGAGTGAATTTTAAATCATATCTATGTAATTCTATTGGCACGAGTAATTCGTTGTCTGTCAGAAGCGAAAACCTCATCACTCTGTTGGGGTGGTGGCAACGGGGCCCAGTGAATCTGTGTCGACCTGGCACTCAAATAGCACTGATAATGACTGCACCAACAGCGACTGGAGATCTGACAATCTGATTTCGAGCAAAAGAACACACTGCACGGGTCAGACAAAATATTTCCGCGACTGTCCAGAGCGCTTGTCACGGTACGCATGCAACTGGAGCACGAACAACGACTCGAACCGACGCAGAGCGGGTCAGAGCAAATCGAGAAACTGCTGGTCGACGGACTGCGGCTGGATAAACTCCGCTTGTCCTGGTCGCTTTCCTTGTCCACAACCAAATTAGAAGGCATCGCGAGCAGCTGTGTCGACTGCTCTTGCACAGTGCTGAGCGAAGAGGGCGTCTGTTCGACTTTCCATTGATTCTCGGGAGCTTCAAAGACTCGAGGACTCTGCTGAGGCAACGGCTCTGGATCACTATTGCTCTTCTTCTGCTTCATCTTACGCTTCAACCAACTCCACACACGACAGCAGCCGAACGGCAGAGGAGTACAGACCACCACCCAGACCAGTAAGACAGGAATAAACATTACAAACCAACACTACTCTCCAATACAAAAGAATCAAACTGTGCTAAACTACCAGTATAATTGTTTTATTCTGTGTCACAGACAGGCCACTCCGCATCGCTCGCTAGCCTGCAAAAATTCTCTCGGCTTAGGACGTTAGGACGTTCGTGTCGAATAGTCAGTCTGACATACTGTACGTGGGAGTCGAATAAGTTTTCAACGTGAAAGTTTACAATCATCGGGGAACGAACGAACGAACGCACAAAACAAATAAGAATTAGCAAGCATGACATAAACGCGGTTACAGTATAAAACGACAGTATATGAAGGCGAAACGCTAGTGGACAGCCACAAGGGCTTGCGGTACTAAGGAAGTATACGATGTGGGACAAACCAACCTAATTGCGGAAAGCCTATACGTAAGCCTACGCCCTCCAGGCTTAGGCACAAGCTTGACTATAAACCGGTAGTGTCCTCGGGGAATCAGCGCCAAGTGCATGAAAAATAAGAAATTGGCGCATTTTGCAAAATTGCGCTGTGATACGTAGCGTACGTACTTGGCAGACCGATGATAACGAACTACTTTTACAGCCATTGACAGTGGCATTGAATCGAGACGTCATTCGTTGACGACTAGACCCCCAACGAGGGCGCCAGTGGTGCAGAGAGAAGTGAGTGAGTGGTCGCAGATAGACTTTTTGAAGCCAAAACTGTCCGATCAAATCAAACAAGCTGCAGGCCAGTTGAAGCAGCAGCTACAGACTAGAGACATTCGTGTGGTGCGCTTTCTTTTGCTTCCATGCTCTATCCTATCTATACTTCTGCAGGGCAGTATGCAAATTCACGTTTTGGAGCTACGTCCAGTTGGTAAACCGTTGGGTCCAGTTGTTTTGCTGCATGACCCTCATATAACAGCGTCGTACTGGCTCAAGCACAAAACTATGCAGATTTTGGCAGCGGCTGGTATCCACGTCTGGGCCTTCGACCTGCCCGGTGACTCTTGATGGTGGTCACTAATGATTTGTACTGTAAAGATTGATGGCTTGCAGGCAGGGGCAAATCGACAGGCTCTTGTAGAAATGGCAAATGTCTGGCTGACATACTGAAAGCTCTGAAGCTGAAGAAAAAGCCAATAGTAATGGTGCCCGTGAAGACAGGCGCCATAGGAATGGAACTACTGACTAAGTACCCCGAGCTTCTCAGCGGATTTGTTGCAGTCGCGCCTGCCACCGCTACTGACTACAGTGATACAGTGCTGGCTCAGATCGACGTACGCACACCTTTTTCTCTACTCAGTACCAAGAATGCATAACAGAGTAGCAAGAACGTGCCACTCAGCGGTCGGCCGAGTGTTGCGCATTCTTCTTACTCTTTTATGCATTCTTGGCAGTACCAACGGTAAGTGTCAAATTTAGCTGCCTGTTCTGAGTTATCGCGGTGAGTGGGATGTTTATTCCGGCAAGGACAACGCAGAGAAGCTGCTGGTCATTCCCAACTCTCAACTGATCGTGCTGCCAAAAGCACAAAAGAGAGCGTTCGAATACCAGCCAGAGTTGTTCGTCACTTCTTTGCTCAACTTTGCCAAGCGGGTTCATGCAGACACGAAGCCTGTTAGCTCACAAGGTCTCAATGATTTGGTGTAAGTTATAAACAAATGCAGTGTAAGTTTCAGCAATCGACAGCCAGGTTCAGTCCCGACCAGCCGCGTCTGCTAATTCCGGGCGGCTCTTAAGCCGGAAACAGTCAGAAACAGCGCCTGTTGAACCGACAGAAGTGATAACGCGTGCACCAAGGGAACCAAATGCTTGGAGGCGCCTTAACTTTCTGTTGCCGAAACTTTCTCAGCAACTATTGCAGCAGGCAACCAAACTTGAAGCACAGACCAAAACAATTTCTGTGGTTCGTTTAGAACTGAATCTCAAAAAGACGGACACACCACACTGTAGAATGATTTTTAGGGCAACATGGAAGTTCTTGTTCGCGAGATTCGCCCAACAGGGAAACCACTGGGTCCAGTAATCTTGCTTCCTGATCCGCATATAACTTCTGCTTACTGGCTCAAACACAAGACGATGCAAATCTTAGCTGCTGGAGGCATTCACGCCTGGACATTTGATATACCTGGAGGTAAGTAAACAATGTACGTAGGTAGTACAGATATGTAGGTTAGGTAGAGTAGGTAATACGCTGCCAATCCGGATCCATCGAGACGATTTTTCAATCTCCCTCTCATTCTTCTGGGAAGAAATCTTTTCCAATTGCAGACACTCAACTGAGCTGAGTTAATAAGACAGCCATATTTGAGCGCAAACAGGGATTTTCAGTAATTTTTAACCCAAAATTCCGATTTTTAGCGTTTTTTAGCATGGTTTAGTACACGGCTGAACTCAACTCCCACGTTGACCTGCAACATGTTTGAATGTATGTACATTGTAGATGACTTATAGAGTGTAATTTTAGGACGCGGTGAATCAACAGGGACTTGCAGAGATGGAGACTGTTTAGCAGCTATAATCAAGGCTTTAAAGTTAAAAAAGAAACCTGTTATTATGGTTCCTGTGAAAACTGGAACCATTGGAATGCAACTGTTGACCAAACACACAGACTTGCTGAGTGCTTTTGTTGCAGTTGCGCCCACTACTGCCATGGATTACAGTGACGCTCAGCTTTCCACTATCCACGTAAGTTCTGTACTGTCTTAGCTTAGTGTTAGATTACGCCGTTCTCCTTGCGTTTTGTAAGAATGTACGTATAGTAACTGTAATTTCTTTCAGTTGCCAGTGCTCAGCTACCGAGGAGAATGGGACATTTACGCAGGAAAGACAAATGCAGAAAAGTTGCTTACCATTCCCAACTCGCAGCTGATCGTGCTTCCAAAAGCGCAGAAGCGAGCGTTCGAGTACCAGCCCGAGTTGTTTGTTACTTCTCTGCTCAATTTTGCTAAAGCAGTGCACGCCAGTTCAGCCTCACCAGGTAGACGTTTACTTTACGTCATGGTAGTCATTCTGGTTATTGTTTATAGGTGGCACACCACTCCCTACCACAACACCAGTTCAGCAGAAGGCACCAGTGAGCGGCTCTGGCACCAGGAGTCAGTATTTCAAGCCTGAGCTGTCTGAAGAATTGCTAGCTTCCGCCGAGCAGCTCACTGAGCAGACGAAAGATGTCAAAGTGGTGAGTTGAATGAACTTGTGGCCAACTCTGTGCCTGACCTGATTGTACGCAGGGCAACATGAATGTGCGTGTGTTGGAAGTGCGTCCTAGCGGCCAAGCTGTTGGTCCGGTGATTGTCTTGCACGATCAATTCGTCACGTCCCGCTATTGGTTGACCAAGAAGACGCTTCAAACATTAGCCGCCGGTGGAATTCACGCTTGGGCCTTTGATATTCCTGGTGAGACGTCATTCTCGTCTGTCAGTGTCAAATACACTACTGCTTTTTAGGTAGAGGCAGGTCAACGGGTCGTTGTACGGATGGATCGTGTTTGTCTGAAATCATTAGAGCCTTGAATTTGAAGAAAAAGCCTATTGTAATGATACCTAAACGGACGGGCATACTGGGAATGGAACTGATTACCAAGCATTCCGATATTCTCAGCGGCCTCGTAGCTGTGTCTCCCGAAAACGCTCGGAAATACGACGACGCTGTTTTAGAGAAAGTTTCAGTACGGCTTTGTTGGGTCGGTTTACATACAGTCATTTGATTTTATTCTGCTTAGCTGCCCGCACTTACAATCCGAGGTGACTGGGACATTTATTCGGGCAAGGATGACGCCGAAAAGTTGTTGGCAATGCCCAAAAGTGAACTCGTGGTTTTTCCCAACTCTCCGTCAAGAGTCTATGACTACTTTCCTCGAAAATTTAACACGTTGCTGCTGAATTTTGCGAGAAAGGTGCATGCCAACACAGAACCAATAAAGCGAGAAAGTTCTCACTCAACTACAAGCAAACCGACAACAGAATTTACCACAACTAGGAAACCGACAACAAGAAGAACAGTCAGAACAGAAACAACAACCAAACCGACAACAAGAAGAACAGTCAGAACAGAAACAACAACCAAACCGACAACAAGAAGAACAATCAGAACAGAAACAACAACCAAACCGACAACAAGAAGAACAATCAGAACAGAAACAACAACCAAACCGACAACAAGAAGAACAATCAGAACAGAAACAACAACCAAAGCGACGACCGAACTACCGCGTCAGCCAGTTGCCAACAGACGAAGCAACAGTATTTGGACTCGAACTGATTTCTCAAAACCTCTGCTGGACGATGAAACATTGACAAGAGCAGATAAGTTTGAAGTGGAAGCGAAAAATGTGGACGTGGTAAATTAGCAGTGCTTGAAAACTCCGATTGTTTTGTAACTGACAAAGAAAGGTTGTTTAGGGCTCTATGACCGTACACTATCTGGAAGCGAAGCCAGAAAAGGCAATTGGACCTGTGATACTTCTTCATGACATCCACGTCAACTCAAGGTTTTGGAAAAAGAAGAAAACTCTTCAAACGTTGGCAGCCAGTGGAGTTCATGCATATGCCATCGATGTTCCAGGTGCAGTTGTATTCAGAAAGGTTTATAACTTCCCATAACGGCCAGACGGTCAATTCATACCGTTGCGTACTGTATGTACGGACGTTTATGCAGTTGGTGTTGTATGTGTGTGTACGGTACTGCTAAATTGTATTTACTTACTGTGTACAGTGTTAGTGTTTAGGTAGTGGTAAATCTACTGGAAACTGCAAAGACGGTTCCTGTTTGGAAGCAATTATTCGTGCGTTAAATTTACGCAAAAACCCGATTCTGGTTGTACCGAAAGAAAGCGGAACATGGGGAGTTGATTTGCTTTTGAAAAACCCGACTATGCTCAGTGGTTTTATCGGAATTGCACCGAAAGGGGCCAGAAAGATCAAGGAAGAACTGCTTCAACAAATAAATGTGGGTATTACGTTTCACTACGTTTCTGAATCTAGTCAGAAGACCGCACATGCGCGCTTTCTGTTCAGGTACCCACCTTATCGATTCGTGGCGAAAGCGACATTTACTTTGGCAAAGAAAACACAGAAAGACTTGGTCTTCTGCCCAACTCTCAAATAATCGTCTTCCCTAAATCATTCTCACGAGTCTACGAGTACTACCCCGAAGAATTTAACACATTGATTGTCAATTTTGCACGCAGAGCGCACTCTTAACAGTATTGACTTGGTTTGAAATGTTTGTTCAATTACTAAAGTATAAATTATACTTTAATAACGTTGAAACTACTGCAAACATTTTAGCAAGCGAGCAGAGTTAAAAACAAATTGACGTTCAGCTAGCTAGCTGTACAGTAGGTGCGTCGATGGCGCTTGACGTGTTCACAGTTTCGAGCTTTGCGACTGTACCTCACGTGTATCCCTGCGCAGTTACAAACTGGAACTATTCGGTAGACTGCGAGCGCGGCATTTATGCGGAAATAGCCGGGCACCTTTTTCAACAAGCTCAGATTCCTTTTCAACTGGTCCAACAACCAGACTACGGTCCATCGGCGGGCATCAGAAATGGCTCTTGGCACGGATCGACTCGCGCCATTCTAGATGGCTCGGTCAGCACGGCCGCTCCGTTCTGGGTCATTTCCCCAACTAGAAGCAAGTTTTTGTCGTTCAGCATGCCGTTGTACAGCGAGAAACCCGTGTTCATTGCTCGCAAACGGACCCCAACTTTGACTGAGTCGGCCTCTCTCCCTTTTCAAATGTTTTCTGTCGGTTTGTGGTGCTTATCGCTGACCATCGTCACAGTACTGGTTTTGGTTAGCGCACTAAAGTCGGCAGACAAAGGTGCACGATTCTCAAACAGTCTTTGGCATTTGAGTTTGATAGCCTTGAATCAGGCTGAAACGCACTTTACAGGCAAGGGATTTGTTGGCAGAGCTACCACAGCAACTTTGGGTGCATTTGCTTGTCTGTATCTGTCGTTGTATCAGGGCACTTTGCTGACGTTTTTGCTGCACCCGACAGAGCGAAAGCCATTCTCGAGTGCATTTGAGATGATGGATTTGATTGAAACCAAAAAGGTTAGTCTTGTTGCTGACAGCTGGGGCTATTGGTACATGGAGGAAGTTGTGAATTCTATGGAACCGTATTTCAAGCGTCTCAGAGAGGTTTTTGACAAAAATCCGCCCGTTATTGAGAAGAACGCCACAAAGCGCGTTGAGATGGTGAACAGTGGGCTGTACATACTCCCGGAACACAGTGTACGCGCCAGGTGGATGGTTTCCCGTCATTGCCATCTAGAGTACATAGCTGGCGAAGGACTGCCCAACTTCTGGGTGGCCATTCCGCTCGCACCCAATTCTCCGTGGAAGTCTAAAATAGATGATCAGGTTTTAAGAAGTTATGAGTTTGTGTCGAAAGTGATCAGCAGACATCTGGCGTCGTCTAGACAATGCGATTTTGAGTATAAGTTCGGCAGAGGTCAAGTTTCTGACATCCGCCTTGCGTCACTTTCCGGAGTGTTTCTGCTGTATTTCGTGGGTTGCACTATCGGTTTAGTTGGTATGCTGATGGAAACTAACGCCCTCTTCACTAAAAACAGACGATCAGAGCTCTCAACTGAACGCAAACCTAGCAGTGGATCTTCGGCTATGATAAAATTATAGGTTATTGCCAATTTTATGCATGCATATCTGTCTGCATAGCGCACCTCGGAAGGGGAAGATTTAGACGCTTCAAGCAGTGGTGTAGTTGTCAGGTAAGAAATTTTTGAAAAACTAGCCTTTAAAACGTGTCCCAACGGTTCAACATAAAATAAACTGAAATCAAGTGTTTCGTTAGTTTAAAGAGGCCTGGTTGAGCTTCTTGCCAACCTGGACAAGAAAATTTTGAAAAAATAGCATTATAAGGCATTTAAAATTTTTATTTAAAAGAAGACATTCTGAGCCTAAAATAGACAGTTTTAGTACGTAATTTATCCGTTTCTCCTATTTTTGACAGATTTTTCTTGCTACAACCACCGCAAGGGGGTGTACCGACTCTACACCCCCTGAATACGCCACTGGCTTGATGGAGAAAATCGACAGAACGATTCTCAGCGATTTAACTCTATTTACTGTATGTTTATTTGTTCCAGTTGTTTTGATCGGTCTCGAAACCACAAACAATCGCTCATGAGATTCTTAACCACCACTATCATAATCTGCAAAGCAGCAATGTAATTGCGCTACTGAACGGACGCGCAGGTACTGTAGTAGACAAATATAAGTATGCGTTCTTGGTTGAAGGCATCATTGATTTAGTGTATACTGTTTGTATTGCTGAGAGAGATGGTGGTGGCGATGGTTTTAGTAGAGCCGAGTCAGTTGGTTTTGATGGGTCCGTTCGAAGAAGCTAAGGAGGTGCCTCTGCGTCTGGTCAACCCTGGTTCGCAGTACATATTGTTCAAGATGAAGAGCACGCGTCCGTCTCGACTCAAGCTCCGCCCAGTCTACGGCTACCTCAGTCCCAACGGCGGCCACTGTACTGTGCGCGTCACCTGTCGTCCGTTTGACGAGGACCTGGGCATTCCGACCAAGGACAGACTGTCGGTCGTCTACCAAGCCATAGCTGCTCCCTCCGGCCGGCCGTCGCACATGTGGAAGCGCTGCGACACAAACGAACTGGCAGCATGCAAGCGTCTCACCGTGCCCATCACCTACGTCAAAGTAGTGAAGCCAAGACACGAGCGTCCGCCTTCTGAAGAGCGCCTAACCGAGCTGATGGCGAGGAGGGTGGAGTTGCTGCGACAGCTGGAGAACGTGACGCGACAGCTGAATGAGGCCAAAAGCAGACGGCCCTACACCGAAGAATTGCCCACTCCGCAACGCCGCAGGCGCAAACGGCCCGCCGAGCAATTGGACGAAAGCGGCTTTGCCGTAGAAGACTCGCGCAGCGAAGAACGAGCCCCGCCCAAACGCAGCAGAGCCAGAGAGCCGGTTGCAGCGGCGGCAAGAGCGAGAAGACGGCAGCGACCCAGTGAACCGGAGGAGCAGGAAGAGTACAGCGCTCCGCCGCGGACTGCCAAGACACGTGCAAATACGGACATGCCCCAAACAACCCCTCAGAAAAGACAACAGTTGGATGACGATGAGGAAAGTATGGAATACAGCCACGAGAGTGATCGCTACTGATTTACACAACTCCACTCTACTGGCCTGTTATTGTAGAAATAATACTTATCTTTCTTTAAACGTGATAATGTTCATACAGTAACAAGTCATCCGGGGATGGGGGTTTGGCGCCGGCCGGAGGTCAGAGCCCAAAGTCTAGGGAAGGGGTTGGGCACTAAAATAGCTCAACAATCGCAATTTTTCGGTTCGAAATCGTCAAAAGTCGCTGAATAAGCTCAAATAGAGCTAAAACGTACTACAATGTACTACTACATACAGGCAATTTTGTTTCTGAAATTCGTAAAAACGGAAAAACGCAAAAACTTGCTTAAGAAATTACTTGCCAGAGAAATCGGAAGGGGTCCACGATCGGGCGGTCTGGCCCAAATCGGGTGAGGGAGGGGCAGACCCCACGAAGCCTCCCGTTACGTACGTACATGTATTCTGTTGCATTGCGCCGCAAGGTTCTGTTGTGGAGGTCTGGTCGTTTTTTGTCGATTGTTTGGGCTAAATTTAGAGGCAAACTGACTTTTTCCGGTCCCTAGCAAAAATTTCAATTTTAAGCTACCGTATTCAGTTGACTTCATCATATTCGATAAGGGGGCGTGCAAAAATTACGTAATGGTATTTTTGCCCATTTTCGGACCCCCCTACCCCCTGATAATCGCCCGTAATAATTTCCTGACCCCCCTCCCCTAATTACGTAATAATTTGGCTACCCCCCCCGAAATTTCAATTTTTTGAAGAGTTAGAGCCGAAAATTTTCCGTTCAATTCGATGCAAAATGACGTTCTTATTAAGAGAGCATCTGTATACAGTAGCAATTGATAATTTTCTTAGTTTTCTTTATTGATGAGCTACATACAACTACGTACATGTACGTATAGTCTTAGTTTTACATAGAAGCCATCATTGGATGGCGTTTTGTTACTGACGGGGTGTGACGGATTGTATTGGAAGTGTTTTATACTGGATTTTAGGGCTGCTTCAATATTGCTTGACTGATTATCGATAGTCATAAGCCAGAGTTCGTGCAGGACCCGAAAAGTCAGGGAATTTGGTGTCCAGTCAGGGAAAAAATTGCTAGCAGTAGAATCCTCTCTCGCCCAAAGGGCCCTGTCAGAGCTTTACAGACCACCCTTTTGATGGGACTTCTGACTTTCCACAATTACTACAACTTGAAATTTTACCCTCAGAATACCGTTTAAATGCGTTTTTCAGAGCCAATTTTTTAAAAATTCTGAGCCTTGTTAGAATGTTCTCACTCTGATTGGTCGGGGAAATTTGACTTTGTTCAGCGAATTTTGCTCGGAAAAAGCCGCACGAACCCTGTAAAAGATCGAGTCGATAAGTGTTATATCCTTATAAACTCTTAATAAGATGTCAAAGGCCACTCTTGCTATTTAGCATTTGAAAAATTGGAAAGCCCTGACTTAAACGATAGCTACCTTCTCTAATCTAAACGTTCATCTAAGTGAAATCGAGAAAATTTAAGCCCAATGGCTTCAAATCGAGACTACAAGTACATATACTGTACATCAAAACAATTAAAATTATGGCCACTTTATTGATTTCTGCACTTTAAAAAATTACGGAATGAAGTCGCCAACCCCCCCTCCCCCCACCGTAATGAATAGTAATCTTTTGGCGAACCCCCCCTCCCCCCTCATGCCATTACGTAATTTTTGCACGCCCCCTAATTCGGACTACCCTTATCATCGTTTTTGGTAAAAGTTGGCACCAAGAATGGCGCGAAATATTAGGTATTTCTAATTAAGTAGCGCACAAAGGCGAAAAAATTTGGCCGGCGCATGATTTCTCTGAAATGATACTGGCCGGTCATAAGTTGCTTGTCTTTTTTCAGAACTGGTTGCGAATTTCGCAACCCCTCCTGAAACTTCAGGAGAGCTTGCGAACGTTCGCAACCTGTTCTGAAATCTAAGCGCAGCGCATGGTAGGTCGTTAAGTGGAGCATACTCGCTCCTTTATTATGCATTCTTGCTGAACCTCATGCCTTTAGCCCCGATTTTTTAGGTTATTATCCTGTTTTTCATCATATTTTTGATCTCTACTGTGACAAAATGTTCTGAAAATCTGAATAACTGCTCATGCGCGCTTAATTGGAATGGCTTCCAAATAATCACCCAGGGGCCGCTCGCTACTCGGGGAGAGGGCGTTCGTTTACACGGAACAGTACGAAGGCTGGTCCAATCAGATAGCCCAGAAATCTTCCGAGATTTTGTAAAATCCTGAAAAAAACGAAGGGATCAGTTGATTACTGCAGTTTTAACATACGTACTACCAAGAATGTATGCACATGTTAAAGAATGTATACAGATTCTTGGTACTACTACAAGTAGCCGAAAAGCGACCTCTGATTTGCTTCCACTCTTACGATGACATCCTTTGTGCTTTTATCGCATACGTACGTATGTCGAGAACCAACTAATAATACTGAAATTACCATAAATTAATAATGCACATCACAGCTTCAGCGTAAAGAAACAGAAAGTAACACAGTCAAGACACCAAGTGTATGAAGCACAACACAAGAACAGGAATAAAGCTAAGAACACCGAAAGTACGCCTGATCACATTTGTAACGAGAGCATTGTCTAGAGGGCAAAACATAATTTCTCTAACGAAATACCATTTAAACATGTACTCGTAGGGACGAAGAGCCGTACAAAACTTTTTACAAATTAACCAATAGCTAGGCGACATTTTGTTGATTCTTCTGATGCTGAGCAGCTACATACGAGAAGACGCAGAGAACGGCGTAAGAAATCTGGTCAGCCTGAAAATACCAACTGCTTCGACACAGTACGTCATTGCTGTCATTCATCAGCATTCAGTTTCTCTCAACAACCTCACCAAAAGCGCGCTACCTACTGTATGGGCAGAATTGCGTTGCGCCATTTGCTGAGCTGGCGACTTCGCACTACTAAAGATTAATCCAGCGGCTGATTGGATGAAACTTAGCACAAAGAGGAGATTTTTTAGTTATAAAACACACCAAGTCTCTTGTATAGCCAATCAAAAGTAGCAGAGAGCACCGAACCAAAAAACGCAGTGATGGAACGAAAAAAAGATCACCAACAAACCCAAAAGACCGAATAGAACAAACAGAAACCAACCAAACTGTTGAGCAAAACGGATGGAAATCATCCTGTGAATTTGAAACAACACTGTAGCTGCCTGAAAATGGAAACAGAGAAAATAACAAATCTACAGCACAGCTAACAGTGGCACAGGAAGCAGGTAAACTAACAAGTCCCGAACGCCTCATTGCTAAACGCTGCTACTTACCATTTGCGACATGTACTTTCTCTGCACCAGTTGATTCTTCTTACGGTCTGAAATATGTAGCTACAGCATATTGCATGTAACAGGCACATTTGACTTGAAATGGTTCAAGTGATTAGAGTGCGAACAATACCTGAAAAACCCAATACCTGAGACCACCAATACCCCAATACTTGCGCAGCTGGGCCTAAAATTGCATTTCAGTGAACAGCCATTCCAGTCGTGTACACAGGACTTTTTGCACTAGGATTCAAATTTTGAAGAGGCCTTGTTGGGCTACTGCGCAACCAGGGCGAGAAAATTTTGACAAAATAGCCTTTAATTAAGCATTTAGAAGTTATTCTGAGTGCAAAATTGGTAGAAAATAACAGTTTTAGTACCTACTAATTCGTAATTCGTGTTTCTTATTTTCAACAAATTTTTTCCTAACTCGGCCAGATAGCTGTCTGTGAACCACTCCCATAGCCCTGCCTAGGCACATACATTGTACGGTACTGGTACGTTGTTTATCCTTAGAAATGGCACAATTTAGATAAGAACAGGAAATTAATTACTGATTTATTACTTTTGAAAAGCTGACATTATAAGCAATTCTACTAACTTTTAATTGATTAACGCAAAAACAGCTTCCTAAACCTAATCATCGATAAACCTTTTCGGTTTTTCCCGGTCAATTTTCAGGTCAACATCGATTTTTTTCGATTTTGAGAGATACCAATTAGTATTGGGTATTTGGTGACAAAAACCCAATACCCAATACCTGAAACACCCCAATACCCAATACCAGTTCACACTCTACCAGTGATTATCATGTGGAGAAACAGCTGGACCGATTCAAACAACCTTCTAGTGCCGCTAGTAAGTAACCCAGAATTTACCTACTGGTATCGGTACTAAATACAATACCATTTCGATAGCATACTGTAAGTCCAATCCCAAAAGGCTGTTGTAGGTTGTAAGGCTGTGTATATTGGATTGGTGGTGTGAGAAGAGAGAAGAACAACTGTGCATTATTACCGTATTCTTCAAGCACGAAGATATTGCCGCCGAAGGTGTTACACTTTTTAATGTTGACCAGTTCAACGAACCACTGAAACAAGAATTGCGGCTGCACTGGCTGTTTGACAGAAGCGTAGGAGAGCGCAGATTACGGTGACACCAAGTACAAAATAGTGTGAAAATACATGCGAGAGTCGGTCAACTCTGCCTGCGGCGACGCCCAACCCAAGCAGCAGCTGCAAGAGCGCAAGACGGGTTTTCCACTACTACACCAGGCAGAATGCAGTTACTGCACGTAGGTTGGTAGTGAAAAACCCGGTGCCTATTACATGCTCGACGGATGAAGTGTAGCGCAGCCTATAGCAGAACGAAGAGAGAACAGAAAGAGTTGCTACTAGGCTGGACGGACAGCCACAGACAGAGCAGTCAGTATGATAGGCATGCATTTTTCACTTATAAAGTGGGCTCTCTGTCCTAACAACACGATGCGCAAAGGTAGTCAGTCTGTTACACGTCCAGCAACAGGTCTGCTCATGCTCTCTAATATGCAAATTTTTGCTCGATGCAACCATACCTCAGGCTGGCCATCCTAAACAGGAAAGCGGAAATCAGATTCAACCAGCTGCTTGCTGACAGCGAAAACGTTAATAATGATAACAATAATAATAATGATAACAATATAGTCTCATTCGGTTCAACAATTGTGCCTGACTGTGTGGACACGACTGCGTGAAAAGTGAGAGCAAAAGGGTGATTTGTACAGATCGAAAGCTAGTACGTACATACGTATATACACCACAGGTCGCACACAAGCTCCCTATCGCCTCTGCTCCTCTGCTAAAGCTAGACTCTTCCTGCTCTACTACCAGTATCGTCTGCCCTACACCAAACCGGTGAGAAGAATGAGGGCGCGTAGGTACTGTAGTTAGACAAGAACACTGGTTTTTACCTTTCTATCGGAGAAGATGAGAGCAATTCCGTCGATGCGCACCTGCAACAAACCGCCCTGACCGGTCTCGAGGTCCTGCACAGGGAATTCTCCTCCCAGATCCCTGCCTGGCACAGCCACTTTACCACGGGCTGCAGCGCGTTCCATGGCACCTTTGATGCAGTGGTACAAGTCACGACACTGAAATTGCACCTACAGTACACTCTTCACTCCACTTCAACCACATGTCTTTCACACTGCATTCTCAACTTCCTAGTACAGTTGGGATTATTCATCGGTCGAGCGCTCAAGTTTTCGGTAACAGAACGAAGACAGGCGCACTCTTAAAAGAGCGTTTCAACGCGCGCCCCTTATATGGTAGCTCGCGTAAGTCTGTTTGCTTGCGATGCTTTAAAAGGTACCGGTGCCATGAATCGTTGACTGTATTATTGCGGACAAGTCTGAGCGATTTGGTTACCTTCTTAGTGTAGAATCGGTGCAGCTGAACCTTTTCGTCGCTTCTGCGCCAGAGACAGAGCACTTTAGTTTTTGGAGAGTAGGTCATATTGACCAGTCGCTCGTACCACCAGCGCTCTGAGATGGCACCGCTCACTCCTCTCAGTATTATTGCATCGTCACACACCTGCAACCCACACTCACAACCACCAGCCACCCACCCTCTACTCTCCTACCTCCATAAACATCATTTTGCCCGTAGAATCGTTGCCGGCGTGCACTGTGAAAGACTGCTTCTGCATCAGACGACTACCCAGTGGCTTCAGCGCTATGTCGTTGCCTTTCTGAAAAGTACAACCCACCATCTGCATACGTACCTACACAATGGTCAGAATTCTTGGTAATCTTTCTTTGAGCCTAAAACTAAGCCTAAGCATAAGATTGACCCTAAGCCTTGCTAACCCTTACTCCGAGCCTTACTAACCATAAGTCCGAGAAATAACGACATATATATTATCGGTACACTATATGGTATCGGTATCCCCCCCCCCCCCCCCCACACTTTTTCTACCCCACCCACCAAACATCGTAACACCCCCCCAAACCGGCAGGCCCACCCCCAAATTTTCGGATTTTGACTACCCCCAACCCATTTTTCCGGCCCATGTATGCATACATGTAACAGGGGGTATCCCCACCCGACTTAGGCCAGACACCCGATCGGGACCCGCGAGACCATTTTTCCGATCCCCTTCGATTTTTCCGGCAAGTAATTTTTTGAGCAAATGTTTGCGATTTTTTAGAGTTTCAGACAGTAAAATTGCTAAAATCGCTAGTAAAACAGCACTTTTTAGTTGTATTTGAGCTCAAAATATTGATTTTTTTAGATGTTTGAGCGTTTTCTAGTACAGACCCCCTCCCTGGAATTTGGGCTCAAACTGTCTGAGTTGAAGCCTGACTGAAGGGCAGCAGGAAGCGAAGTGGTACCAGATTGCCGATCTTGTCTAGCAGTTCGTTGATCTGCTGCGAGTGCGTGAGACCGATGTGGGCCTTGCCCAGCAGTCTACGGACTTTCTGCGACAGATGGTTCTTGTTGGCACCGGTCATCACCATATAGGCAGTCATGTTGTGCAACAGAGTCGACAGCAATCTGTCTTCGTCCAACTCCAAACGCTTCCTGTCGGCCTCCGACAAACTGCTGTATCTAAAACATCCAACTACAAATATGCTTGGGTACGGTAGCAGTAGAACCAGTTGAAAGCAGGTAGGTGTTAATTAACAATCGTACCTTTCCATCATTTCCTGTGGTTCCTGATCCATACCGATGATCTCTCGCTCCTGAGCTACGGCGTCGTAGAAAACATCTTCCCAGAACTGCATACGCGTCCAGATACTGCCTTGGGGAGGCGGATGAGCTGAAAGCAAACAACCCAGCTACAACCGTCTTACTAAACAGAGAAAGAAGAAAACGTACGCAAAATTTCCTGGTACAAAAAGCACTTCAGCAATTCGGAGTGATTGGAACTGAGTGAATCTTTACGCACTGATAACTGATTGGGTGGCACTGGCTGCAAATTGACAATCTGAGAGAACGCGTCAAACCTCTCTCGCACCTACCGTAGTGACAGAATCGCTACTGCTAGACGTCTGAGACACCAACGTACTTGAATCGCTTTGCTGAAAGATACGTAAGTGCTGAACAATACTAGTATGTTCGGCTAGACAGCTCATCTTTCGGTGCACTTAAAAGTTTAACATCCATTTTGCCACAAACTCAACTTAGGAAAGTTAATTGGCGTTGTCTGTAAAAGTGGGGCAGATGTGTTCATTCAAGCACGTGACATATGTACCTTTAGTATAGTTAACTTATAGCGTTTTAGAGCTAAAAACAAGCAAAAAACCATAAAAGAGGGCTACAAAAAACACCCATTTCTCTTAAACATCAGCAGTGGAAAACAGCAAATTCGGTTTCCAAAGGGTTTTCAAGCGAATTTTAAGCTAAAAATGTGTTATTTCTGAGCCATTGTTAGTACTGGAGCTGCTACTAGTACTTACATTTTTGGGTCAGGGGTGAGGGAGGGTTTGGTCTTTCTAGCTAGGGATACCCCCAAAGCCCCCTAGTACATTATGTACATGTATGTTTGAAGTACCGAAAAATCCAACACTTATTCTATATCAAGAAAACTGCGTCTTAAAGATAATCTTACACAACAGAATTTAGAAATATTCTATCTACTTTATTAAAGAATAAAAGACGATTAGTCGGAGGATCCTCGAAGGCTGTCTCAGGCGCCGCTACTTGTTCAGTGCTGACATTTGAAGAGCAAACAGTCAGTTGTACGTACTTCTGAGCCTTGACTGTTGCTCTTGGTGGGTTCTGAGGGTCTGCTGGCTTTCCTGGACTGTCGACCACTCTCCACTCCTACCTGTACCAGTTTGGCCCGTTCTCTGATGCTTTCCTGCCGTGGGGGCGGAGGTCTGGACGGCTTGGGAGAGGCACTCCCTTTCGGCTGCGTCTCACTACGTTGGGACGCCAGCACGTTATCTGCAATCAAGCGGCATCGGTCTACAGCACAGAGCATTCTAAAACTCTGTCACCGCTGTGTGTGGTAGCGCGGACGTCGCTTCCCCGCTGGAACGCCAGACCCTGAGGACTTTTGGAAGATTCCCGACGACCGCCGCTCAGATCCTGCATCGACGCCGACGGCGTTCCCAGCTATAACTCGGTAGCTGTGAGAAGACCGGACTCAGACAAACGGGACAACACAATCTTACAGTCAGGAAATAACCTACATGGCATCGGTCATGTTCAATCAGTGCAAAATACTTCAAAAACTTGTCTTCAAAGAGGCATTAAAAGGCATTCTGAACTTAAAATAAACAGTTTTCGGGCATTACAATGAATAGTTATAATTTTGCTTGTTGCTCTTATCGTTTACATATTTTTTCTCACTACCTGCACGACAAAGAGTCTACACCTGTATCCGCTACTGACCGTATGTATACGGATTTGGTTCAAGTTTTCACAGCAATAATTGCAGCGAGAGAATGTGGTGCGCGTAAGCGTTGTCTGATTGCAGACAGACAGAGACAGAGCGTACAGTACCAGAGAAGACAGCGCAGCAGTGGTACTGCTGGGCGTGGGCACATCAGGGTCGCGCGCCCAGAAGTGCGTGTGGGCCACCTCCAACAGAGACAGGGTGCTGGCCAATCCACTGGCCACCGGCGAACTGTAGGACTGATCGATGCCCTGGATGCACGACTGCAGCACACGCACGTAGCCCTTGTACTGCGCTCGACTCAGCTGCTGAATAAGAACGACCGTGGTGAGTGAAAGAGAGAGGGAGAGAGAGCTGGACGCACCACTTGTTCGAGACACTCGTCCTCGCTGCTGTGTTTGTGGTCCAGACCGAGATTGAGCTTGAAGCAGGCCAACTCTCGCAGATTTTCGTCCTCCATCAATCGACGCAGCTTCGGCACCGTGAACACGCCCACTCCCTGCCCTTGTAAGACAGTGTCGCATATCTCCTTCACCGTCTGCTGGTTCTTGCTGAAACACACCAACCTTCGCTGTTCAACCCTCTAACAACCTCATTCTATGTAGTCCAGTTAACAGCACATACCTAAGTGCATTCTAAGTGTCGTTAAGTTAATACCTGTTCTGACTGGCTTTCTCGGCACTTTCTCTGTTGTTTTGCGCGTCGGGAAAGCGTCTTCTGCGTTCAGCGCTGATTTCCTGCTGCTGAGGTCCGTGCTTGATCAGATTAGACTTCTCCACCAGCGTCTTCCTCGACAGTGGGAAAGGGTGTTTTGTCTTCTCCTTCAGTTTTTGCGCTGTGGGCGCTGTCTTACCTGAAACTGTCAGAACAACACTGCCAAGTAGCTCAATTAATTAAACAAACTGTAGTCTGGCCATTTCAATCACTTACTTATCACATCGCTGAGCATACTCTGAGATTTTTCAGCGTAACCGTTCAGTTGGCTGCCAAGAGCAGAAATAAACTGATGTCCACCCGGTCCCAACACAGCTTCGGTCGACTCTCCCAGACTGATATTCTGAAAGACCAAGTAACTGGCTAGATGGCCTCTCTCTGAGACTGACATGCAGTCCACGCTGTCTATGTTCGCAACCCATGCCACGCAGCACCGGCAAACGCAAATATCCTCTCGAAACTAAAAATCCTGCTGCACGTACTGTATACGCAACTTTTTTTCAGAAATACGTCCACAGTTTGTTGCGGAAGAGTGAAAAATACTGTCCGACATAATATTATAGTGTCTACAGTAGACGTGCAGCAAGAACAAAACAGCGAATGAAATATGCGCCAGGGTGCGGCCACAGCACGCCATGCTACGGCAACTTTGCACAGTTTGGCACTTAACCGCTTATAACGTACTGGTACTCAGGGTAATGGTAAAGTACATTAATTACGCGTCTTACACCTACAGACCGAGCTCCAAATGCAACTATCGCTTGGTCTGTCTGCTGGAGTGGTAATTTGGGTGGCGAAACGAATGATGGTTAGCAGAAGTGCGTTGTTTGTGCTTAAAGAGATAAATTTTTGGCCACAGCGAAACAGGTATTGTAGTAGCCAGACTAAGAAACGTTGGCATGCACAGATACCATAGTATATTTACACCATAAGTAAGTGCGATCACACACGGTACCGGCAATGACACCAAAACAGCGCTCGAAGGCAGAGAAGCAAGATTATTCTACCACTACCCTGAGAACCTACACCATGCGGTAAGTGTCCGACTGTCTGACTACAGCCCAATGGCTACGGATGTCTAACTATGCTAACTACACGACCAATCAAGCCACTACCGTATTGCGCAGCTCCTGACCCAGAAACTGAGACAGCTGAAAGGCTTCTTTTCATTGAGCACTCAAGAAGAGCAGAGCGCTCTCTCAAAACGCACACCAACCTTGAGCATTCCAGGCTTGGCCGGCGGCGTCTTGGTTGTGGGAGTGCTGCTGGACGAAGAGCCACTCTGAGAGCGCGAGCCCGACGCCTTGATGGCCTGCAGCGGTGGCGGCGGACCCGACGGCGACTTACGCGGAGGCACCGGAGTTACGTCAGACTCGGTCGGCGAGGTGAGAGTGTCCACCGAACTCTCCTGCTCTATTATCAGACCACCCTGAACAACTGCAGCTGTAAACAGTGGTACAGACGCCAAGCAATTACCGTAATGTCAGTCTTGAGCGCCAGATTCTCTGCCAGTCTGGCGAAATCGCCTTCAGAATCTAGATTGGCAGTGGACAAGGAGCTGGGACTGCTGCGCCCCGAACTCTGACTGCTTTCGATTAGTGAATGGACGCTGTCCGACTCCGGTAGTTCTAGTGTAAGCGGCTCGTGGTAGACGTCGTTCACTTCGCCCAGCGGCTTTGCCCCGCCCGAGAAATCTACAAGCAAGCACCGCATTTGACCACTCACTCGCAAGTAAACAAAGACTGACCGCCTAAAGGATCGAAATCCATGGATGGAGATGCAAAGACGAGATCGCTGATGCTCGACAACGAACTGCTGCTACTGATGTTACCTTCACTGCCGCTGCCGCCCGACTCGTCTCAAAAGAGCAAAGCACTCGTTTATTATTTGGCCACCGCTACCACGCACCTGTCAGTTCTCTTTCCAGCTTTTCTGTAGTAGCCGACTGCCATGCCGAGGCCAAAGTCGAGTTGTTTGGATAGACCTGCAATAGGTAGTCGATAAGTGTTAGCCATTTCTCGGCGGGACCGCCTCGATCAACACCTCAGACAATATATACCGTGGTGTCACTTGGTGGCCGATCAGCCAACCAGCTTACACAAGGTACATGTACAGTACGTAGTAGTAAAGATGGGTGGGCCGTAGTTACCTTAAACTCGACTGCCTGCAGCTGGTGCGCAAACCACTTAGCTTTATCGCCGATCTGCACAGGATCCAAAATGCCGGTGTGTACGCGCAAATAGGCCTCGTTCTTGGGACACAACGACCACTCGGCGAAGAACTCTATCGCCTGCAACAGGAAACCATTTCTCCAAAAGGTAAGGTAAAGTAGGTACCGGTGCAGCTTAGATCCTGACCTCATGTGATACCACAGACCTGGCGCCACTCAAGTTAAACCGAACCCCAATTGTACTAGACAGAAGACAGTAAGAGAGAGCATACCTGGGTTCTGGCCAACTGAGCAACGAATTCAGTGGTGTTAGGTCTGGAGCGCAGGAAACTCTCCACCTGCAGCGCCACCACCGGCCTCGGATACAGTCGCAGTGTTCTGCAGTGCTCCGAAAAGTTGGCCATTATGTTGGGCGAATTGAAGAACTTCACCTACACACACAGACAGCTCTCTTAACCAGTCACACCATCGCTGTAGAGGAAGGGGTCTCAGGGCTACCCTAGAGTTTTCCGGCATTGCATACATGGTTTCCACGAATAAGTAAAGTCAGGGAGGTAAGGGAATTTGAAAATGGTCAGGGAAGCCAGAGAATTTCGTGTCTGATCACAGGAAATTTCGGGATCGCTCACTCAACTTAGGCATGCAGCAAGCTGCAGAAATTTATTCAGTGTCAAACACTTTTTTGAAGGCAGTTTTTTCAAAATTTTCTTGGGGGTTCCGATCGGGGTCTGTCCTAAATCGGATGGGTGAGCAGACCCTCCTGACCCCCTTCCTACGTGAATGGGTCTACTCCAGACCAACTCTGTTAGATGCAATCTTTTCGGTTAGTGGCAGGCAGAATATTTTTGAAAGTTAAATAAGACTTGTCAAAAATACAGTATGGAAAAGGCTGCAACAAAATGGACTAAACAGAATTGATTAGGTGTAGGCCGGCCCGCAATTTACATAGCAGAACGTACCATAGCGACACGTGTGGCAACGTCGACGGCGTCGGTATCGTTACCGTAGGCCATGAACTGATTGGCTGTTCCTTCGTTTGACTGACTGACAATACGCCGTTGCTCCGCCTCCGACAATGCATCGAAGTTTTTAACCGGCTGCGGATTAAGTGACATGCTAGACAGAGCTTGGCGGAAATGGTTCTGCAAAATAACCACCAACCTACATACAATGTACGTACGTACAATAAGCGACAGCGGCACCTGTAGAATGGAGTTCTCAGGCTCCGGGATGGCAGGGAACTTAATGCCATCGGGCAAGACCACTCTGTTCGAGTCCAAATCGACCAGCACGACATCTGGTGGCAGTTTGTAGAGTCGTTTGGTGTGAAAAAACGAAGCCGGCAGTCCTATCAGGTAGGGCGTGGGCGCCAGCAACAGCTGCAATGAATGGATGGAAAGCGGTAAAGGCAGTCGGCAGCCAGCCAAACCTGCTCTGCAGCCGTCATGTAAGCGGGCAGCAGAGGAATGACGGGAAACATGTACTCGAGAGGGTAGAGCAGACTGACCAACGACAACACACACATACTGACCGCGTTGAAGTCGCGAGATTGCAGCACAACCTGAAACCGCACACCATTGCTTTCTGCGTTGCCCTATTTCTCTGAGCCTAAGCCTAAACCTGAATCTAAGCCTAGATAATTAAGAAAATGCTGCCAACAAAACAAGGATTACTTTGTATTCAAGCATGATACATGTGAGCACTTTGACCACAGAATCGACGCCGAGCAATTCCAACGGAAGATGGAGAGGAAAGTCGATCAGACTGAAACGGGTGTGGTCGGGCAACGCAAACACCAGCGATTCGTACAGTTCCGGCGGTAACACTTGTAACTGAAACCATTTTTTGGAACATTTTTCCATAAAAACTTTGTCCAAAAATCCCTGAGATTGCTCACAGCCGGACGGTGAAATCCTTTCAGTCTTACTACTTTGGTCATATCTCAGTAGGTACCGGCACCATGAGTTGTCGGTAGAAGAGAACCGAGCTCACCTCGACTCTAGTTTTTCCAGGCACAGGTACAGGAGCACTTAATAGTCTGAGAATCCAAGTCTCTATCTCTCTAATTTCATGCATAATCATAGGTGGAATGTTGTCAGCCCACTGACCCGTCAATACTGACCAGACTGCTTCTCTGAAAGAAGAACTATTATCTACAGTACACTCCCGATCACCCTTGTTGTTGAAACTTTTGTCCTTTCTGACTAGGAGTAGCCAACTGCTATAGACCAGGAAGAGACAGAAGGTCCGGCAGCCTCTTTAACAACAACCCTCCCTTTTGCTGTCGGTGGGTGCAAGACAGCTATGGTTTGGTCCCCATTTATCTACTTGCCATTGCTGACTTTCGACGGCCTGGGTTGGGCTTTGTGTCCACTACTTCCCATCGCCTCGACAGGTTTCGAACCCACAAACACACCGGGCCGCCGTGACACACGGGATAGTGTAAACTACCCATGGACCCAAGACGCGACTATAATTAATCCCAAATGTAGTTTCAACCAGCATATCGGTGTTCAATCGGGAAACTCGTTACGGGAATTCAACCGTGACTGGTGGAAAGGAGCCGTAAAACAGCTATTGATTCTTTTCGTACCTTCCAATTCTGGCGTTGCCGCACTTCTTTATCGCCATCACGCGATTGTTGCAGGCGTCGACCAGTTTTCTGAGCAAGGTCAGTGTCTGTCGAAATATGGAGAAGAACGGATGGTGGGTGATTATGCAGATACTGGTCAGAGTCTGACTCAGGTTTTTCTGACTGCCTCTGAAGGAGCGGATAGTACAGAAACAGACAGACTAGGAAAGAAAACAGAACTTACCTCCTCTTTTTCTTGGTGGCGTCAGTTCCGTGCTCTCCAGATTTTCGCTCGAACGCGCGATAGAAGTTTACGCAGATTCCAAAGCGAACCTTTCCGGAATCCTTTTCTGTTAGTGTGAACACGAAGCTGGTCGTCTCTCTGAAGGTGGTCATGCGACGTGGCCCGTACGTTATGCAGCCCTCAGGCTGACAGAAGTACACCACATCCGTTGGTAGCACGAAATCTTTATGATCCACATCTGGATACCTGCAACACAGGGTGGCTTAGTTACAATTTTGGATCTTCGTACAATGTGCAGCACACAAGCACTAGGTGGTTTGAGGTAACCAGTAGCTGAAAAGACCAAACCTTTTCAACCTCTGGACTAAGCCGCCCGCCGTTGATTACCTGTTGGGACCCCAGGGGAAGAGGAAGTCTGAAGACCAGATGGACCTACATACCTGTACGTATGTGCATCCGTCATTCCGTCCAGTAAACTTAGTTAAAAACTCTCAAAAACGGACTTTCACAGAATTTGTAGAAAAATCCAATTTTAATGACAATTTGCTAAAATTTCTCTCTTGCATCACACGTTTAGTGGCATGCATGTAACAGGTCGTCCGGCAATGGGGAGGGGGTGATTGGAGGGTCTGGCACCGGTTCTAAGAAAATTGTAAAAATTTGCTGAACAAATAAATTACTTGCCAGAAAAAAGGGGCGTCGGAAAAATGGTCTCGGGGTGGTGGGTCCCGATCGGGGGCCTAGCCTAAGGCGGGTGGGGGCAGTCCCCCGGACCCCCCATTACAAGTCCGGTCAGTGGGTAGTCGTCTGAAAGAAGGGTGTGCAGTTGCCAAAAATGTTGTGTGGAGGATAGATTTTTGCGTTTGTCCGCCTAGGAGTCCCAGGAAGGACGACAACCAACCCTTTCACATGTATGATTCCAACGCAACTGTATTGATTGGCTTGTCTTCGAGCAGACGCAACAATGATTTTTAAGCGAATGAATGAACTATCCCATGAGAGCGAGCCTGATTCAACAGACGGGACTGAGCAGGGGCAGTAATTCAAAACAGTTGCGTGCGCGTCTCATGAATGAACAGCAGAAAATAAGTTACCGTCACGAGGTTACACGAAGCAAACAGCTGTGTATACATGGGTTATGGCCATGAATTGAATGAATTGATGATCAGTCAAAAGCTCGCACACGTACACAACGAAAAATAATACACCTTGTACCTACACTGTACGTATGTATTCTACGTACCTAACGCATTCATGAACTGAAATGAAAGGCATAACACTAGTGTTGTCCTAAATCTTCAAATTTTAACTCTAATTTCTAGCCTATTAATGAGAATAAAGACGTCAAAATAAAGTCTTTGGCAAGGTTTAGATTAGTTTATAATCAAAAACAATTTTCGAGAAAAAACTTTTCTCGACCTCATTGGCCACCCTTGCTCGTGTGGAACCCCCTGGACAATTTCTATTATATAATTATGTAGCCCTATCAATTTGGTACAGTTTGGTGCAAACCATTTTGATCTACGACCCAACGACCTGACAAATGCACTTCCGAATGGCCAAACAACAACAGCAATCAACGCATTGCACAAATCGGGACGGTAAGAGTAAGAGGGTTTAAGCTCACCTTCTCAACAGCTCTGGGTTGTGCACCACATTCTGCGAGGACGTGTTAAGAGAAGGCGCATTACTCTGTTGTTCAGTAGAACTGGACGAAGGTCTGGAACCTCGGCCCGGATGTCTGCGACCAACGATCACCAAATAATCGATTAAGCGAGGACACAAATCACTGGTGCTTTCGGAGTTGCCAAATATTGTCATGTCGTTGTCTGAAAAAGATAAACAACTACTATACATACATGTCCTTTTGCTTCACAACTCGAAGGGCAGCGTGCTTGCGTGGAGAAAAAATCGGATCAAAACAAATTTCGCGGTTCAGCGACCGCATTCAATCACAGCCGCCACGGACACCTACGACTCTATTCAGATGGAGCAAGCTAATCTGAATTTGTTTGCATTAGCTTCGCTAAGAGCACCGACCACAGCTAACTAGCCGAATTAGAAGAACTGGAGCAGAGCTGCATCACCGACCGAACTGACTGACATAGGCAGACCGGCGCTCAGACGAAGCGCTGCAACGAACAGGTCTCCTGCTGAGGCCTATAGTATTGGAAATTTTTTAGCTGGCCACCAGCGCATACATGGCTCGTGCACAAACGCACGCATATCGATCCGGCCTGTACGGCAGCGGCAGCTGGCTCTGCCGAAATCAATGAAGTCGTGACGTCACAAACAGCCAACGAGTTTGCCCGCAAAAATAATGACCTGCTTGATCGATTTAAACCAACCATTGAGAGCCGAGGCCGCGGTCGGACTCAGAAAACGACTGCGAACTATCGCAGCTAACGATGACGCTAGCAGGCACTAGTCATAACTATCAATGCCTAAGTTGGCCTAAGGAAATTTATGAAAAATGCATTAGTTGCTCGGGTAGCAAGCACCGACCCAAATAGGGCAGGGTTAAGGTAATCGATAGCAGCGCAGTCGTAAAGGGTTAAACCCAAAATAAACAGGCATAAAAGATACACGATTCAGGCGGTTCCTTAACTTTACTACAGTCCGTAAAACGCACGAGATACAAAGTGATCGCAGAAAGATAAATTTTCGTTTACACTTCCAGTAACTGCCGTCGCAGATCGTTGAGGCGATCGCTGCTTCTCCGATCGAGTACCGGTTCGTCGGGAGTAGGTGGTAAGTCGAAACGAGCCTCTGAAACATTCATCACCGATTATTAACTCGAACCGGGCGCAACTTGCCTGGCGCACGTTTTGAAGGCGGTTCCGATTCCGAGTCGTCCTCTTCCAATAAATCTTTCAACTCTTGTTCCAGCTCTACCTCCGGTTCAGCTCCAGTGCCGGACGGTCCTTGACTAAGTGCCATCGATATGTCGTTGTGATCCGACATTGCCTTAACATTACTCACTAGAAAAAAGCTCAACGCAACGCATCTCTAACTTGTACCTGTACCTCGGGTGGTCTGCTCAACCCCTCGCCGGCCAATACCCATTGCGAATTTTTTTTGCGCTTTTTAATCAAAATAAGTTTTAATCAAAATAAACAAAGGCAAGTTAACATTAAAATGTGAGACGATGCCTTACCCCTCGGCCGTCCAGGCGGCCTCTTCCACCACCGAGAGGAAAAATGTTGGCGAGTTTTATTGGAAATTGTCAATTTTACAGCGTTTTTTTGGGAAGTCGGCAGATAGATGAGCCGGAAAAATCCGGAGAGGGGTCTGGAGATGTCTGGGGCGTCCCCAAAAAAGTAAAAAAAACAAAAACGCCTATTTTGCCTTTAATAAGCGAAAATTTTCGGAGGGGGGAGGGGTAGGAGGTATGGGCCGACGAGGGGGGTAACCCCCTCAGCCCCCAGCCCATGTATGAATCGGCCTATACCACGCAAATTTTTCCCATGGGTCATGTATGACAACATTTCAGCTTATTATTTCCGTTCCATTCCCAATAGCAGACAGGTAAAGAAAAGGAGATTCTTACATTCTGTTTGATATCTTTGATCAATACCATTGCAATTTTAACAAAAAAAACGTTAAATAAACGAGACACAAAAATGAATGTCAACTTTCAAGTCAAATCGGATAAACCGTTCAAGAGCAGCCACAATTCTTTTGGGTATGCTTGTGCCTCGTACATGCCCCTCCCACTCGCTAGTCGAGGCCCCGCTCAGTGGTCCATCCCATGCCCCGGAGCCGAAAAAATATTTGGCTACCACTTATGGGAAATCGGCCTACCCCTGGTAACTGAAACGCCTCTTGTGTAACCAGACTTCTGTGCAAAACAGTCAGCCTTCTTTAGCATTTATGATTAAGCGGATAAGAGTTAGAAGAAACGCAATAAAGAAAGAGCAAACAGAACCAGAGACCGGCACCTCTTGAATTTCCTCCATCGTGTCATCGATCTGACCAGGGCTTAGGCCGTGCGATTTCAGATTGTCCTTAAACGCTGACACACCGGCCTTGTACGCATCCAATACCTGCAAACCAGACTACATTTGCAATAGGCAAAGGTCGGCGTTGCGCAAGAAGACAAATAAGATGCGTGCCTGCTTTTGATCGGTTGTCTGGGCAATCTTGTCTACCAACGATGACATGTTGTCGTAGACCTTCTCCTTCTGCTCAATCTGCTTCTTCACCAGCAACTTCTGCCGCACGAAATGTCTGGCTTTGAATTTGTTGCCCGACTGCATCTGAGCGCGCGCTTTTTGCGTCAAGCTAAAATAAAGCTCGTATTATCACCATAATCGATCGCCTGCTGACAACGCACTCATTGGCTTTTTTATCCAGCGCCGCCATTTCTTGCTCCAACTTCTCCAGAGCTAATTTCATCCTGACACAGTCATTATTGAAAACACTTTCGTCCCTACCCAAAACCAAGGTTACTTGTGATAGTTGGTGTCCACTTCAGTCAACCTTACCGGACCTTTATCTTGCCTTCCCCGAAATTTGACGATCTGTAAGATGAAGCCAAATAAGCAAACAAATAATTAACAAAACTACAAGTGTATTTATCGTAGCGAATTTAAGTCAACTGCAGAGACAATCAGCACCGGTCAGTACTATTGGGCGACAAAAACATTAGTATACCAATACCAATCAGTTGTGGTGTCGTTGTTTAGGTGTTACGTGGAAAGGGATGGATTGGAATGCACCAATCTTAATCTGCATCTTAATCCTAATGCTAAAGGCTTTGCTTTGGGGATGGGGAAGGGTTTTTTCCATCTGGAGTAGTCTTGGGGAGGTTTCGCCCAGGGGGTCTAAAATTTGCTAAATGCTAAAGCAAGCAAAAGGGCTTACAAAAACACCGCTTTGTTATCAACATCAGAAGTGGAAACGCCAGATTCGGTTGCCATAGGCTTTTTAAGCGGATTTTAACCTAATAATTAGTGATTTTTAGCCAGTTTGTCAGTACTGAACCTGCTACTACTAGTTGTATTTTTGGGTCATGCTCGGGATTGGCCATTCTAGCCAGGGGTAACCCCCGAAACCCAACAGTACATGTATGATGGTAACGTATGTTGACGTACGGACTTACACTAAAAGTACTCCCGTCGCCTAATAGTCCTGCTTCAATCAGCACGGCCTGGGCAAAAGGAGTCAGAAATACCGAGCTCCGAGTTAATCGAACTAACCGAGTTTCTCAAATAACCGAGTTTTGCTAAAGTTAGATACGATTTAGTGCAAATCATATATGGGCCGGAAAAATGGGTTGGGGGTAGTCAAAATCCGAAAATTTGGGGGTGGGCCTGCCGGTATGGGGGGTCGCGGCGATTTTCGTGGGTGGGGTCAGGAACAAAAGTCGGCTTCAGGTGGGTGGGTGGGGTCGTTTGGGGGGGGCGAGCCCAAGTTGGGGGTGGGCAACCCCCCAGACCCCCCCGGCCCATGTATGGTGCAAATTGCGATATCTTTCGCTAGTTCAACTGAAGGACTGCTGTACCAGACACAAAGAAAGATTCTTCAACCAAACAGAAAATAATTATGATGAAAAACTAACTACTGTGTGATTTGGAAAAGAAATAGTTGCTGTTTGTCAAATGTAATCCAGTTTCTTTACATTTCTAATCTACGTAATGCTAGAAACTGCTGGCTGAAAGCATGCAGCAACGATCTACAAGAAGCGAAAGTATCCATATTTATATGCACATACAACCTAGTCCCCATTACTTATGAGCTATTTCAACGGAACTTCTTTTGTTAAACTGTGTTACGTGGAATCGAACGCAACAGAAGTATCTAGACAAGTAAAAGAACCGTTTTCCATGGCTGCAGAACGAACCGTTTCCTTACAATTTACAAGCTACTTATTTTTAATTTAAGCAAACTCGGTATGCTCGGTAAACTCGGTTTTTTCCAAACCGAGCCTCGATTACGTAATCGAGTTTTCAAACTACCGAGTTTTTCCAGTTGAACCGAGCCTCGTTTACATCACTAATGGCACAACTTTCAAAATAGCTGGGACTAAAATACAGGTAACCCGAACCCGAAGTCTTAATAAGAACAAAACCTAACCAAGACAAAGCTTGAAACGCAGGTTTATTAGATTGGCACGTTGGTGCAGATTAGGGTTTACCTACCAGCCAGGTTAGCTACCTTGTCAGTGCTTTTATCGGACGCACCGATGATCACGTGGCCATCCCTCTGCAGCTGAAGCAGAGCCAAATCGAAGGCCTTAGAATTGGCGAACAGATCGCTGGTTGATCGTCTGAGCACCGACAACTCCACCAAATCCAGACCCACCGGATCCTCACCGAATGCAGTCTGGTGACGGTCAAGCAGTTGTTCTGCCTGCTGCTACAACAACTGCAAATCCAACTACAGCCACTGAAAGGTTTCCGGCACTATTTATTGACGAACTTTTTTGTATACGAGTAACAATGTGCCTTAAGGGCAAAACAGTTAAAACTGCCTCATTTTGAAGGAAGCCAAAAAAGGTGTAAACGCACCTTAACCGTGAGGGGGTGGACCAACTCGTCCCGACTCAGGTCAGTCTGAGTGTCGTAGCCGAACAGCCACCAAATAGGACGCTTGACAAGCGTGTCCATTCCCCAGCTCAGCCAACCTTCACTGCCACGCAAAAAATCGGCAAGAGGCACTATTTGACCGGCGCTAAAACAGTCTCGTTAAGGTAAGGTGGAGAAGAGAATGGGCATCTAAAGCAACCTCAGCATCTCTGTAAGCACGGTAAGCATGCCGGCCGGAATTCTATCATTTCGCTTGAACCGACTGTGCGTCAGTTCCTTGAGAGTGAATACTGGGTTTTTGAGCGCTTCACAACTTTCGGCCACCAACGAAGTCCAGAACTTCAGTTTGGAGTCGTAGTCGTGCGGGTTGACTGACCGCTGCTTGAACATGGACATGTGACCGGACATACGATCGTCGTCACTCCACACTTCCGGCAGGTAAGACATCCTTCTCAGAAACTAAACCTGACTACAACACCAATTCTTAGTCAGCCTCAATCACGCCTGTGCCGATGAAGAGCATTTAAGAGCCGGTTTTTCTAAGTATCGACCCTTCCCGGACAAATCTCAACTTTTTGTCTCCGATTTGGCTGAAATTTCATATTTTGGTTTAATTTGACCTAAAAAGACATTTTATCACCTTCCCGGCCATTTTTGAGAGGGTGACTTTTTCGACCCTCTCACAGATTTCGAGTCATAACTCGGGACCAAATGATCGTAGGAACTTGCGAATTGCATATTTAGAATCAGAACATTATTCTCTTTCAAATGATGCCCTACTCGACTGCATTGCAGAGAAAAACATTTTTTCGAACCCCCTTCCGGGACCGATTTGACCCC
>JASANB010007457.1:0-58472 GCA_030248155.1 Sabatieria punctata | reverse complement strand
TAAAATAGTCTGGTTAATTTTTTGTCTTCTACATAGATGCTAATTGCTTGTGTATTAAGAGTTAGATGATGACGATGATAAAGAAGAGGAGGATTTCGGTGGAATATCTCTAGACGACTCCTCTAATCCCGAATTGTCTGCTCGATCATAGAAACAATCACCGTCGGCTGTTTCCTATGAAAGATCGGAAGGTCAACAACGAGAAGAAATATCAGACGAAAGTGATAAGTCGTCATGTACAATACAATAGCTCACTACTGTAGTACGTATAGTATCTATTGACTTTCGCTAGGTGCCAGTGCCACTGATTTCTTGTTTTCTATGTACAGAGTGAGTAGTGAGCCGATTTAGAAATGCTCCCTTTACGTTAGCAGTTTGTTCTGATTCTCATTCCAGTAGTAAATAGTCGACACCAGTTTGTTGTTCGGTTTTTTGGCTGTTTTACAAATGAAAACCATTTTGTCCATGCTTTGTGATGGTTAAGAGTCCATCTTCGCTGAAACCAGTATTGTGCGTAACTGGCTTTTCTTTTCATGTACAATAAGACAAAACGAATATATAACCTTACAACTATGACGTTCAAAAACTGAATTTTGCACTCTAACCCCTCCCAACGTTTTCAACACAATCGCCTCGAAAACTAAATTTGTTCGTGGCCGACCTCTCCTCCTCGACAAACCGTACTGCCCTGTCCGACCCCCTCCGATTTCTCTGGCAAATAATTTTTGATCAAATTGTCTGATACTAAAATTGCTAAAATCATATAACAAAACGGCGCTTGAGCCCAAATAGCTATTTTGACGAGTTTTAGCCGAAAAATTGCGATTTTTGAGTGCCCAACCATCTCCCTAGAATTTGGGTTCAGACCCCCCCCGGCCGGCGCCAGACCGCAACCCCCTCCTCATTCAGCGGATGACCTGTTACATGTATACATACTGTACTGCACCGAAGTGGCTTCAGCGACGACTGTGTGGTTTTGTGACAATGAAATTAGGACAGGCTGTCGCGTGTGCAGTTGCAGTTTGCCCCACTCATACTTCGCCGAATTTCCGCCCTGCTCCCATTCAAGTTTTTATGCAGTTTTTGTGTTTCAGTTACGTTGACTGGTGCTGAGCTGACTGGTTTGGACGAAAGCGGTCCTATCCAAAAAACTGGCTCCTTTTTACGTGCGTACACTATAACAATGAATCAATAACTTGCGTTGTTGACGCAGTAGTGGTGACGGAAACTGACGTCATTCTGTTGACTGGCCTGTTTAAAATATCGACTCGGTGGCCTTTTTAGAAGTAGGAGGCGCCCGCCTCTCAGTTGTTAACTAAGCTGTCTGGATTCTGGAACTTGCCAAAGGTTTCATCATAACATAACTAGGCCTCAGCCAAATTTTTGTCTCGTCCTATAATAAATTTCAGGGTTTTGTCAAGTTCTTGTTGTCTAATGCTAGGTACATAGGTAGGAGTAAGAATGGTAGGAGCATGCTGTATCAGACAAATGTAAAATCAATCACCTTCTTTCGTGCGATCTTTCGAACTTGCCGTAATACTGGGTTTCCTGTAGGCTCCGGCCGATCAGGGTTGTTGGGTTGTTTTGTTTGGTAGTAGCTGTTTTGTTCGGTTGCTCTGCTAATCTGTCCACGCCACTGTTGTGTTGTGTTGTGTTACTTGTTGGCTGAGGAAATCTCTACTCTGTCTTGGCTGTGACACAAGCTCTCTAGCAATTTTACGGCGCTCCGTCTCTCTGTTTCTCAGACTGTTCGGCCTGCTTCAGAAGTCGCTGCCTTTTCAAAATGGAACTGTTATAATATAATATCAATGGGCAACTCAAAATCAAATTCGTCTCTCAGTAGCAATGCAAAAGTGTGTTGTTCCACTTTAGAATATTTAAAAAAAAAAATCATTTCCAATTGATATGATTTTCTGCTGTGATGATAACAACTCTTAGGTACAGATTTATTCATAGGGAAATTTATTTCTGGATCGAAATTTTTAGTTTTACAGTTTTGAAATTGGCATTTTCGGATAAGTTAAACTCATTTCCGGATCAAGCATAAAAGGTGATTTCGGCTGAAATTAAATAGTTGTATCAATTTTTTGTTGACAAGGTCAAAAGTCAAAAACCTGTGGATCATAATTCTGCAAGATACATAATAGAAAGTGCTTCTCAGTCTCAAGGCCATTTTCTCCGTTCAATTCTTAAACTTTTACATATCGTAACAGCAGTAGCCATTTATTGAAGCAATCAAGTAGTACAATTTCTTTAAGAGTTAGCAAAATATTAGCGGATATAGATAGTTGCCACAAATGTTGGTGCAGTTATTTATCGGTTTTAGTTTTCATCGGTTCTAAAACAGAAACACTAATCATTGAGAGTTTTTCACAATATTTTCCTGTTATTTTTCCGTTCATTTCACTACAGAGCTGATTATACTGGCGCTTTTCGCACAGAAACTGTTTTCGTACATTTTTTCAGTTCTCCTGTTATTTTACCCATTTGCAAGAATATTCAAATTCAATTCAACAGTTTTTTTAGACTGAAAGAACTATGGATTTACTGCCGCCATCAACCTTTTCTCCGGGCAGCGCCGGTCCGACCGCCTCTACAGTCGAGTTGTCGGTGTCATGTCGAAATCTACTGGACATGGACGTTTTCTCCAAGAGCGACCCAATGTGCGTTTTGTTTATGAAGGAGTTCGCCGCCGATCGGTGGTACGAGTTCGGACGGACGGAGGTCATCGACAACAACCTCAACCCTGACTTTGTGCGCAAATTCACCGTCAACTACTTTTTTGAGGAACGACAATGTCTGCGATTCGAATTGTAAGGCGTTTTGTTGGACAGGGTTTGGTATGGTACCACTTCCTTCAAATTTCGCATGATATATGGTAGTGTTCCCCACCGTACATGGATTACTTGGGCTCGAACCACCGCAGACCTCACCCACCTACCCACCCACCCACCACTTTATTGCTTAACCCAGTCAGCAACAAATCTGCGAGAACCCCGCATCCATTCTTCGGCTGTGTCCCGTGTGGGACAGCTAATGAGTTAATGTTATAGTAATAATGGTCGACTACAGATCCCGAGCGTGGCCGTCCATGCCATATTTTGTACTACTAGCCAAACATGAGGAAAGGGGGCTGAGGGGGTTGACCCCCTCAGGCTCTTATCTATCCCCGCCTCAGGAAATTTTTGGAAGAATTTTGTATTTGCATAGAAAGTTACGAGGAAAGTATGCCTAGATTAGGTGTAAATGAGCTTAGAAAAGCTTATTTTAACTAAAAACAAGCAAAAAACCTTGGTTTTACCCAAAAATGGGACTTTTTGGCTTGCCATCGCCTCAGCTCCCCTCAGGATTCGCAAATTTACCGCGGGTGGTAAATTTCCGAATCCTGAGGGGAGCTGAGGGTGGGCCCTGCCGAAAAACTAGCCCATGTCTGTTAATAGCCTAAGCATACATGAGAAGGTGCCAAAAGGACTTACCCCCTCGCCCGACAAGGCCCCATCCTAGGCCGCCCAAGCCCGGCCGAAAAGTTTTTCGGAAAATCAGCGTACTTATCAGCACTGCCACCCTTTCAGATATGACGTGGATAGTCCTAGTCCGGATCTAAGGAGGCATGACTTTTTGGGCAAAATGGAATGCAGTCTGGGAGAAATTGTGTCAGCCACTAAACTGGATAGACCACTGATTGGTCCGAAAGCCAATGCCGGATCGATAATATGTAAGAAATGGTCTCTATGTTAAATGACCGCCGAATCATGGCTCTGTGTTGTCAGCAGTAACGGCAGAGGAGGAGTCGGCCTGCAAGGAAGAGGTGACCCTGCACTTTTCGGCCAAGAATCTAGACAAAAAGGACTTCTTCGGAAAATCCGACCCCTTTCTGGCTTTTTATCGTGTTAACGAAGACAACAGCTACACTGTGGTGCATAGGACTGAAGTTATCAAGCACAATTTGAATCCTCAGTGGAAACCTTTCACCGTGCCTGTAAAGAATCTGTGCTCCGGTGACTATAACAGGTAATCAATGCCGTCTTTTGTTTGCTCTTCAATCAGTCAACTATTTCTTCCTCCACCCACGTACACCTAAGTGTCCAGATTTTTTACTAAAAGCGGTCGTTCTTTATCTTGCCTCTTGAATGAAATGGAAAGTTGCCATACATGGGCCGGAAAATGGGTTGGGCAGTCAAAATCCGAAAATTTGGGGGTTGTCTACATATATGTGCCGGAAAAAAATCCGGAGGGGGTAGGGGGGTTGGAGACCTCGGGGGGGGGGGGGAATCCCCCGAAAAAAGGCAAAAAAACGCCTATTTTGCCTTAGATAAGCAAAAACTTCCTCCCTCCGGGAGGGGGGGTGGGTGGGGGAGGGGGGTATTGCCGGCCGAGGGGGGTATGGCCGGCCGAGGGGGGTATGGCCGACCGAGGGGGAGGGGTATACCCCCCTTACCCCCCGGCCCATGTATGGTTGTCTACAGGTTTGGGGGGTCGCGGCGATTTTGATGGGTGGGTTCAGGAACAAAAGTCTGCTTCAGGTGGGTGGTTTGGGAGGTCGAGTCCAAGTTGGGGCTGGGCACGTCCATGTATGCGTAACGTTGCACAATGTTAGCAAAATAATGTTTGCGCAAAATTTCGTAGCCATTCCGCAACAAACACGTGAGTTATACACCTCGAACAATATTTGAGCGATTATTTTCGTCCCATAGATATAATTCTCAAAAATTTTTCTCTTAGATCGATTCTCATAAAATGTGTGGATTGGAACAAGGACGGAAGTGAGGATTTGATCGGTGAATTTGTTACCAATATGTCCGAACTGAAAACACATTCTCAGGGACACACCTGGGAGGTAAGTCCGTTACTCTTTTTGCTTTTATCTATGTCTCACAACCAGTTAGCGTAATAAGGCATAGTAGCAAAGTTCTGTGTAGACCGACTAAAAGTATAAAATCTGCAGATAAGCAAGAAGCACACAAACGCCAAGAAAAAAGCGAAAGTCGCCGGACAGGCCATTCTGACGCGTTGTTGCGTTGAGCAGGCGTTTACATTTATCGACCATATTCAGCAAGGGTAGGAATTGAGCGTCATTTGATGCGCTGAGTTTGTGTGCTTCTTAGTCTTCGATCGGTGGCTGGCACACCGCTGTAGTCGGTCCTTACTGGCATGCCGCTCTTTCTAGTTTTGTTCTAGTCTGTTCAACTGTTGAGCACTGTATTTTAGTTGATTAATGAACGGAAGAGAGCCAAAAAGAAGAAGTACACAAACTCGGGCCACTTGATTCTGTTGAGGTCACTCGTTGTCCAAACTCACACTTTTGTCGATTTTGTCACTGCGGGGTACGCCTCTGTCTCCTTCTATTGCCAGGTCTCCCATCTCTCTAAAACCCTTTGAAATCAAATCACGCCAACACTACATCGCATCTGCCAGAGCGGTTGTTTCTGGCATACATGTAACATGTCATCCGCCCCGCCGATAGGGAGGGGTTTTTGGGGGTCTGAGCCCAAATTCTGGAGAAGGGGTTGGCAACTAAAAACTATAAAAAATAGTTTAAAAATCGCTAGTTTCGGGCTTAAATACAGCTGTTTTTCAGTTTAGCAATTTTTGTGTCTGAAATTTTAAAAAATTTTGCTGAAAAAACTTACTTGTCAGAAAATCAGCAGAGTGTTTCGAAAGGCGTCTCGGGGGGCGATCGGGGGGTCTGGCCTAAGTCGAGTGGGGTGCAGACCCGCTGGACCCCTATGTTACATGTATATGGTTTGTGGTGTGGGTTCGAAACCGGTCGAAGCAGCAGTCGACTTAACACCCAAGCCAGAGCACCGAAAGCTGTGAATGTGATGGCAAGTACGTAAATGGAAACGGTCTCGATATCCCATGGCAACAAAGCCGCACAACCGAAGCATGCTTAGGAGAAGGATGATCATAGCCGACATTGTTGCATTCAGTAGCCAACTGGGGCTTACCATATTTGGACGGGAAGCTTATCGTATCGTATTGCAGCTAACGGCGTACACATTCACACTGGCGAACACAGTTGTGTAATTGAACTGAAGATAGTTGTTTTGCTCGCTTTTGTATGGAGGTTGATTTTGAAAGGGTTGTGGTCAAAGCGGCGGACTTTGATAGGAGACCTGGTACTTTGTTTGCTCTGAATTTGCTTGTTTTTCATTTGTGCATGCTAAAATCAATGTTAAAAATGGTTTGCATGTTGAGTTTTTGAGTTGACTGTCGACAGACCGTCTGTGATTTCAGAACTCAGTTGAACTGTACGATCGCTATTGATTTCACCGCATCCAACGGCAACCCGACCCAGCCCAACTCCTTGCACTACATTAACCCTCACGCGCCCAATCAGTATTCGTCTGCACTGCGAGCGGTCGGAGAGATTATTCAGGACTATGACTCGTTAGTTCTTATCCTTTTTCTATTCATACATGTAACAGGTCATCCGCCGATGGGGAGGGGGTTGGTGGTTGTGGGTATGAACTCAAATTCTAGAGGAGGAGGTTCGGATACTAAAAACATTGAAAAATCGCTATTTTAAGCTAAAATCGTCAAAAAAATCGCTAATTTGGGCTCAAATACAGCCAAACTGTTTAACAAGCGATTTTAGCAACTTTAGAGTCTGAAATTCTAAACAAAATTGCAAAAATTTAGTCAAGAAATTACTTGTCAGAAAAATAGGAGGGGGTTGGAGAAATCGTCTTGGGGTGGCCTAAGTCGGGTGGGGGTAGACCCCCTTCTTAGCCCATTCAAACTATAATTATGCTGCCAGCCGGAAAGGAACCGGTTCGCTTAGACAAAAACAAAGTTAAAAATCTTTCAGAGACAAACTATTTCCGGTGCTTGGTTTTGGTGCCAGATTGCCGCCGGACGGTCGCGTGTCACACGAATTCTTTGTTGTAAGTTTGCTCGCAAATCAGCTGAAAGGCAGAAGAATGGAAGTTGAATATTTCTGTTTACAGAACATGGACACTCATTATCCCTTTTGCAATGGGGTAAACGGTGTCTTAGAAGCCTATCACCGATGCCTGCCTCAAGTCCAACTTTATGGACCGACCAATTTCGCACCAGTCATTAACCATGTTGCTCGGTAAGCAAACTACGAATCAGTATAGGGCACGCTCCGGAGTTGTATAGTCATAAGAAAGAAGTTAATTAATTAATATGTAGTCTATTTCTGACCTCCCCAGCTACACCTAATCCAAACATCTGCTGTGTGTTTAGTTTTGCTGCTGGTAAGCGCGACGGATCGGAGTACTTTATACTGCTGATAATCACCGATGGTGTGATAACTGACATGCCGCAGACGAAGGAAGCTATCGTACAAGCGTCCGGACTGCCGTTGTCGATCATAATTGTGGGCGTAGGACAAGCCGATTTTGACGCCATGCACGAATTGGACGGAGATGATATCAGACTGTCTTCCCACGGTCGTCTGGCTCAGCGAGATATCGTGCAGGTACTGGCTTTACACAGGGTCCGCCAAAAAGTCACCACCCCTTTTCGAACTTTACTCAAGCCATCCATTCTCGGTCATTCTAATTTTTTCGGCAATTCAAAGAGTATCGGTCTGAAACTTGCAGAAATGATTGATGTTGCGATTTGGCATAAAATACTGCATGGGCGTCTCATAGCTCGAAGGGCACTAAAATTGGGGAATTTCAAATACATGATCGAAAATTCCATAGTTAAGAAATCCGCACTTTCTACAATCAAATCACTGAATCTTGTTAATCAACATAGATTGTAGCATACATGTAACAGGTCATCCGCCGATGGGGGAGGGGGGGGTTGGGGGGTCTGGCGCCGGCCGGGGACGTCGTGCGCTCATCCACTCGGCGGGGCAAGTTTCTTGCCGCAAAGAGTTGGTCGTCGGCATAAAGCTCCACCCAGGCCACCGAAAGCCGCTCCAAAAAGCATGCCGCGTTGGAAGGAAGATCAACGACGTCAGGAGCCGTCTGAGAAACCAGCAATAAGGCCAATACCGGTTTGGCCACTTGGCCGGGCGGCCGTTGGGAGCTGTCATCACCATGACGTCACCACGCCAGGCACTCTCTTAGTACCTGGCGCCCAACAGCATGGCTTGAGTGGCTTGGCAGTGAAAGAAGGGTAAACGTCCGAGATGACGATATCAGGGGTAACGAAATGGACCGTGCAGGTCTGATCGTAGGGCTGTACATCGTACGGCCCCCCGCCAGATCGGATCGGATCGGGCGTCTCATAGCTCGAAGGGCACTAAAATTGGGGAATTTCAAATACATGATCGAAAATTCCATAGTTAAGAAATCCGCACTTTCTACAATCAAAGCACTGAATCTTGTTAATCAACATAGATTGTAGCATACATGTAACAGGTCATCCGCCGATGGGGGGAGGGGGGGTCTGGCGCCGGCCGGGGGGTCTGAGCCAAAATTTTGGGGGAGGGGGTGGGCACTAAAAACGCCCAAAAATCGAGAAAAATCGCAATTTTTGGCCTAAAAATCGCCAAAAATCGCTAATTTGGGCTGAAATACAGTTAAAAAGTGCTGTTTTGCAGGCGATTTTGGCAATTTTTGTGTGTGAAAGTGTAAAAAAATTGCAAAAATTTGCTCGAAAATTTACTTGCCAGAAAAATCGGAGGGGGGGTCGGTGAAATCGTCTCGGGGGGGTCCCATCCGGGGGGGGCTGGCCTAAGTCGGGTGGGGGGCAGACCCCCTGTTACATGTATGGATTGTAGATAGTAGGAAGTTCGACAAATGACTGAATATCATTATTTGATCTCTGTTTCACACTACAGAAAGCTTCAACAAACAGTGTTTTTGGAAAATCGAAAATCTTCAAAATCATCAGTTTACTGGTTTTACGAAGAAAAGTCACATTTTGTCATATTTTTGAAATTCCCCAATTTTGGTGTCATTTGCCCTAGAGGGCTGCCGATTCAGAACGCTGTGCCCAGTGGCAATACCAATCATTCCTACAAGTTTCAGACCCATATTCATTGAATTAACGAATTTTTCCGTGGACCACTTTGATTCTTAGTTTTCGGGTCATAAAACCAGGACGGGTTAGAATTTTGGCACCAAACTTGTGCAATGTAAGCAGTTGTCAGGGTAATAAATCTTGAAAATCAGCCAAATCGATAAAGAACTGACCGAGAAAGAATCGTTTGAGTAAAGTTCGAAAAAGGGGTGGACCTGTACTGCGTTTTCTGAAAACACAACTATGAAATTAGACATTGAGTGTAAAAGGAAGTCAAAAGCACGTCTGGACTTTCAGTTCGTTCCTTTCCGCGATTTCCTCAGAGGGCAGAGCTCTTTCGACATGGGCGTATCGCAGGCCCGACTGGCAAAGGAAGTTTTGGCCGAAATACCGACTCAGTTTCTGTCCTACATGAAAGCAAACAACGTAAGGCCAGGAGCGTGGAATCAGGGCCGAACCAGAGCCCCGTCAGCGCCGGTCGTACCCCCTCCTATGGCAGCAGGAAGCCAGGAACCTCCCCCGCCTTACCCAGGCCAGTTTTGAGTGCTTCTACGTATCTCGTCAGATTGTCTGTTGAATCTATGCTTTGCTTTGTTTTGTGTCAACCTTACTGTGTGATATGTACAGCTGCCATTCCGTTTTATTTGGGCAATTTTGTTGTTCGCTTCTTGTTCATGCTGCCTTTTAAGTTTTTGTGCGTATGTTCATTTAATGGCTTCTGACATTAGTAATGTAAATCCTTATCCTTTTCAAAACGATTATTATTGATACCGACGAACACAGGGGCACAAAATCTAACCGTGTTTTGTCTTAATGTGTATTGTTCAGCGCCTACCGGATTTTAGACGACCATTTAGTACAGGCGAACAGAACCGTCAGCCTAACCAGGTGATAATGAAAGGATCAATGTTTCTCTCATCAAAGAGTAAACTCGCATAATGGTTTCACTCGCTTATGACACGAACGCTCCTATCAAGGTTTGACTTCGTTTGTGCTGTAAAAAACTGTGCACCTTGAGAACTGCCTTTTTTATGAGAAATCACAGACAAAATCACTACAAATTTCAGTTAATTCCGAATAGAACAAAGTACTGGAATGAGGCGACTGCTATGCTTAGCAAAGACACCACAAACAACAACAACAATCATGGAAAACTGCCGAAAATAGCGAATGTCAATAGTTAAACTCCCATTCGGTATTTGGTCATTACCGGGCTCTTTTACCACAGCCGTTTTTCGTATCTGAAGAAACAATAAATCAATCTATCTGTCTGTCATAAAAAACTTAATCGTACGAGTGCAGTCCATGCACTCCCCCTTCAATCTGCGAACTCTGAGAGCGGCGTTCGAACCGAATCTCTTCGGCGTACATTTTCTGCCTGCAACTACTACCGATCTGTAGAAAAGCTGTTGCATGTACAGTAGGACAACCTGAGCGAGTCAACACTTCGAACCCCGATGTCCTGACAGCCATGTTGCACGCCGGCGAACAGGTACGGCACGAATTTGTGAACTGAACCTTTGTCTCTGAGAGCACCCGACACTCCTTGCGCTATTTTGATTGCATCCGTCTCACTGCAACCTGCCGTTTAGAGCACACAACTATCTTGCGCGCCTATTTTTCAACTCGATTCTCGGAACTGACAAGTTTCCCCCGTTTACAACACGTGTACAGTCAGGCACTTAACGCCGTTTATGGCACCCCTACTCATGACCATGGGTGCCGGTACCATATATTATGGTACCACTACCATATGGTATGAAATCTGAACAGAGTGGTACCATTATGGTACCGGCACCTTATATGGTGTCGGTACCATAAAAGGCGTTAAGTACCTGACTGATGTACGCTCATAAAGGCAGCGTTACTTTTGAAAATATCTGTCCTGACTGGTGGCATGCGCTTCCATAGCATCCAGCGACCCCATGCCTCTGTATTTCTTCAGTCTCACTCCGCTCGGTCCCCAGAAATACTCACCAGGCGCCTCTGTCGTACCAGCCAGCAACGATCCCATCATCACTGCAAATACACAGCAAATCTGCTGCAACTGCCAACCAACAAGACTGACCACAAGAGGCACCGATGGCTAAAGACTTGGTGATGTGACCCACACACTGAATGCCGCCGTCTGCCAGCACAGGGATACTGTGTCGTCTGGCAAACCTGGCCACCTTGTAGACCGCCGTCGCCTGCGAACGACCCACCGCCATCACTGCAAAACAAAAAAAATCTGCCACGCCAAGGACTGGAGGGATGGGTTGTCCGGGCGAGGCCGTAGTCCCTGCGTTAGGCCGCCTATGGACCCACCACGCACACCCACATCCTGCCCTTCCTTCGGTACTAGCCTAAACACATGCTCGGTGTCAGTTGGGCGGGTCTCGGTGGTAGCTGTCCCCGTTCCCGTTTGTCCCAACACGTGAAGTTGCTATTGTAGCTTGGTGCAACCACAGCTCAACTCGGTTCCCGTTTACCTACTAGCCATCGCCTGGCTTTCGGTGGTCTATATTAGAATAGCTTATTTTAAGCTATTTTAGCGAAAAATAATAAGCTTAAAAACCTTAAAACTTGATTTTAATAAAAAAATTGACTTTTCGGCCCTCAACTCCCCATCAGCCGCGGCTACCCCTCCAGGATTTCAAAAATTAACACCCCTCAGTCGAAATGCTAGCCCATGTCAGCTATAATCGTGTTGGTGCATCAGGAAACCGACCTTCCTGCGTAATACAAATCGATCCGCTTCCCATACCGACCCGTAGCGCATCAGCACCGGCTTCAATGAGATTCTGCGCCTGGTCAACCGTGACCACTGCAAAAAGCACCAGTCAAACTGAACCAACCAAGATCGACCGACTCACCGTTTCCTGCCACCACTTGAGGATAGTTGGGATAGTTCTGCTTGATCCACTTGAGCAGTTCGATCTGGTAAGTGCTGTTGCCTTGCGAAGAGTCCTGCAATCAGAAAGCACCTAGCAAGCTCTGCTGTCGTCGGTGCCAGGTGTTTGTGCTTTGCGTCGACCGACAGATTTTACTGGACAGTGCGTGACGGCGGCACATGCAACCCTGAAAGTGCGAGCAGACTGCGAGCGGCATTTTCATGCAACCAACCAACTAATCAATACCTCATCGGGTACACAGCCGCAGTAGTGCTCCTGCAAGAAGCCGGTTAGAAGAGCAACGCACAACCAGCAAAGCACAAACACACGGCCGCAGTCGGAACGCATCAAGCGAAACACTTACGATCACGATTACGTCCACCCCCGCGTCCACCAACAGTTTCACCGCGTGTTTCGCTCCCTCGCGAGTGTTGGTTGAAGCGCCGACCAGCAAACGCCCTTGACGATCGTAGCTGCTCAACGGAAAGTCGCGGCTCTTTTTCAGGTCGGTGCGGGCGATTATGGAGACCAACTCGTCGTGGTCGTTAACTATCGGTAGTTTCCCTGAAGACCGTCAGCTGATTCTCGACTCCGGTTAAATGGAAATTTTTACTTACCTTTCTTGTTAGTTTGCAGGATTTCGTACGCCTTCTGTAACGTTGTTCCTTCAGGGGCCGTTATCAACTCAATACGGGGAACCATTACCTTAAATAGGCTGCATTCACTTGAAAATTGCAGTTCAAAAATCAGTCACTCATAGTCTGTTTTGAATTAACAGTACGAATGATTTTGCAAACACGATATACAAGGTTAGTAAAAACACAACCCCGCAGATATTTTACTGTAGGAACCGCAAATCTCAACCGATTTCAATGAATCTTTTTTAAATGAAAGATAAATAAATTCTTGAAAATTTGCTGAGAGTTTTATTAAGATACTCTGCTTAGTTCCGAGATATTTTGCCCTCAAAGTCAAAACATTGATTTTGGCATTAAACAAGAGGGATTCAGTAGCAATTCATAATAAAACAGATTTCTACTGATGAGGGCTAACGTAGTGAGGCTTTACTGGTGACACACACGCTCAGTTACTTCACCAGTAAAGTTTCGTAGTCCTCAGCAAAAGGAATCTGTTTATTGATGAAGTACAACAGAATAATAAAAAATCGCTCTCATTCAGTGTCAAAATCACTGTTTTGACTCGGACGGCAAATATTTCAAGAACTAAGTAGTGTTTTAATAAAATTTTATTAATCTTTCGAGAATTTATTTATCTTTCATTCAAAAAAGATTCATTCAAATCGGTTGAGATTTACAGTTACTAAAGCAAAAAAATCTACTGGCACTGGGTTGTTATTAACTCCGCTTGTTCATTGCCAAAATCTCTGTAGAACGCACCAATACGATTAAACTACCCACCCGAACGGGGGATTGGCTTATTGTAAGAGGGTTAACATAGACTCAGACAGTGCAAAAGCCGTTAAAAACTGACATCTCTCAAAGTGGTGTTGCGCCACTGCTTCTCAGGTATGAAGTCGATGTCTCTTGATGTGCAGAGACCAACTAACTTGCCGCCGACCGAGCCTGTCTGAGTAATGGGAATTCCTGAGAAGCCCAGTTTGTATTTAATTTGCATCAAGTCCCACACAGTCTGGTGCGGGGCCAGCGCGGCCGGGTTGTGAATGAAGCCTTGTTTGTATCTCTACAATGGCGCAAACAAATAGTCTTGGCACTTCATATCAGCAAGACTAAACGGTCACCTTAACTTTTTCCACCTCGGAAGCTTGCTCCTCGGGAGTTCCATAGTTGCTGTGGATGATGCCAATCCCACCATTAAGCTGAACAGAAACAAAATCAATATAGACAGCAACGGAGAGTCAACTTACGGCCATTGCAATGGCCATATCGGACTCTGTCACCGTATCCATAGGAGAGGAAACAAAGGGCGTTTTGAGCACTATGTCTCTGGTAATGTGCGAGGTCAAATCGACGATACTAGCGGAAAAATCGATTTTTCCAGGAAGAATAATGTAATCACTAAAATTTCACAGCTGACAAATTTACCAACGTAAATAAAGGCCTACTTGTAAGTAATGCCGTCCCTACAGCTGAACATTTCGACGGCGCTCTGGCCGTCAACATCATCATCCGATTGTTGATCTGGATCGACTCCATTCACCATTGGTTCGTCGGCAGACATGACTACTCCAGCCCTGAAAACCAACCACCTTTCGAGAGCGTCGACAGGATTCGTGCGGCTTTTGCAGAGCAAAATACCCTGACCAAAGTCAAAATTCCCTGACCAACTGAGTGAGAACATCTTGAAAAATTGGCTTTGAAAAACTCTTACAGTAGCAGCAGAGCCAAAAATGACTTTTTAAAAAATTCCCTGACTTTTCAGGCCTCGCACGAACCCTGATCGAATATGCGCCTTGAAAACTTCAAAAAACAGAAGCTCATCAGGGCTTCTCAGCGTCAGTACCCGGGTATTTCAGAACAGGGAAGAAGCGTGTAAAAACGCTACGTTTCACAAATAGCACGCAGTTTATTAAACAGGAACTTAATAGCGACAGTTTCTTCACTGTAGGCCATAAGCCTAAGGCCAGAAACATGTGATACAGAGCCGGTGGCTCGGAATGACAAAGATCAAGAAGGTATCGATGAGGCGGCGGGAAGCAACCCGTCGTTCACTCGATCAATCAGCAGCGAGTTTGCTAATGAAGTTTAACCACAACAACTGGGTGTTATAATTTCAAGCGCAATGGCAAACATGCGCTAGAACAAGCCAGCCGGCCGAGGTGTTAACGACTAAGACTAATTAGCAAATATTGATTAGGCATCTCTTAACAACCAACCACAAACTCTATACGATCACACCCTCCCTTGCTTCTTTCGCCGGCTCTTCCCGCAGCACCACGCCGACAAACAGATTGGATGCACAGTTTGGCTCAGCGGAAAAAGCCGGAAACAAACGTAACAGGCCCGTAATTAAAGGTGATATAATGAACTGCCCAACAGACAACAACACAGCGTCACCCAGCAAACATCAACGCAACAACAGAAATAATAAGAATAATGTAAAAAGAAGACAGAAGAGAGTTCCTAGTAATGAGCCTCCGATTCCTCTAAGCTCATAAGGCATAGACGATGTTGTCCATTTTGTCGCGAGTTTCGTCGAATTTGCTTCTGAACGACTTCTCGCTTTCTGCATAGGCGGCTTTGTTTATCTTGCCGCTCACCAGTCTCTCTGTCTGCTGCGTAAACTGGGTCAGATGCTCTCGCACACCCTTGTCCAACCGTTGCAGCTCCCCGATCTAAATCAATGGCTCTGCATCGCAAGTCAATACGAATTTATTACACTTCTAGGGAGACAATTTTCACAAGCCAGAAACGATACTGAACATGTTAACAAACTTGCAAGAAAATTTGACGATTCTGTGCAATTGTCTCTAGTCTGCAACCTTTTCAAGCGGTTAGTTGTTTGTAACTAGGGATGCAACCCAAGTTCGGTATTATTCGGTATGAACCGAATAATTCGGTTACTAGTACTATTCGAATTCGGTATTTTTCAAACCGAATAATACCGAATATTGCAAAACCGTTAAAATTGCACTGTTTTGCTTGAATTTGGGCAGAAATCACCGAAATATTTCTTCTTTTACATCTCTCTGTTCATTTACTATGCTAAAATTTTGGTAAACAATGACTATTCATACAAAAAGTCAACGAACTTAAAGGTCAAGGTTTAACTTACATGATAATAAACAACAACATTTCGGCCCTTTCAGTTGCCTACGCTGTCAGATTTCCAATTTTTAACCTAAGCGTTTGTTTTATCTTCCAATTACTATGCATAAAATCCCATCTATCTTTTCAAACGATTCATCCAATCTAAGTTGTATGCCTAAGCTACCAGCTCTGGTGCGTACAGTAGTACTGGATGAATGCTCCCTTCCTCCAACTTTCTGTATGCGTTTGTGATTCGCGCGTAAATATCTTTCTGTTATCCGCCACATTCCAGATAATTGAGAAGGCGCTTTCGCCCAACCCGCTGTCAAACCCAACTTTTAGCCTCGGTTTTAGGCTTAGGCTTTGCTTCAGACTTAGGCTCAGGCTTAGGGGCAATGTTTTTATGAAACCTCCGCCATGTGGCGGATAATAGGAGGATATATACGCGGAAGTGTCTTTGTGCTGTGACTTCACATGATTAATCAGGGCACTAGTGGCCTAACTAGCGCCTCTTGAAATGTTTTTTTCGGAAATTTTGTACTCGTTTTTTACCGTCAGCAGAACGACCAAATAGGGCTTGTTTTAGTTATAGGCATGGATAAATCAAACAATGCATTCAAACAATACGTCTCTCTCCAGCTTCTTTAGCATAAAAAAGTTTAGCAAAAAAACAAGAAATCGTAGTTTGACAGTATATTTTTGCAATCGCGCTGCGAATAATCAATATTCGGTATAATTCGGTATTATTCGGTTCCGAAAATCCGCTTCGGTATTCGGTATTTTTGTATTCGGTTGCATCCCTATTTGTAACATAAATTACAGTTTTTATGTAACAAACCTGCTACCTATATTTAATGAAAAAAGTTGGCAAACGAAACGCCTAAATCTCAGTCAGTGAGAGGTTACCTTCTCAGCCACGTCGGCACTCTCCACCTTCATGGCGCTCTGGAGGTCAGTGATCTGCTGTCCGAGCGTCTTCAGGGTGTTCTCGTGCTTCTTCTTGTTGGCGTTCAGTGTGGCCGTGTCTTTGTTGGCCTTGAACTTGACAACCGAGTCCTGCCAGCTGTCGTAGCACTGCATCCGCTGCACGTGCAGATCGCTGCATTGCTCCACCAGCCCTTGCACCTTCAGTCTACTCTCACTAGCCACGTCCTGTGCAAGTATAACCGTCAGGCACTTGGCCCCATACTTTATCCCCTTGGAGCAGACTACGAAGCAAAAGCTCCGGTGAGGTGTACATGGAACAGGGTCCCACCCCACCGGACTTAGAACTTAGACCCCCCCCCTAAGACGATTTTTTCGACCGTAATATCGGTGCAATACAAAGCCAAACGAATCTAAGCGGCAGTAAATTGCCAACAGTAATAACTAATGAGCAAGTAGCAAGTTTACCTTAGCCACAGTAAAGTCGAAACGGACCCAGATGATAACGACCAAAAAGAGCACGTAGAAAGCGCAGATCACCATCAGCGGCTCAAAGATCATCGCTTGTCGGTCGAAGGTATAGCGCAACTGGAGAAAATTCTCTTTTTCTAACTGCCACTCAATTCAACAAATTGTTGGTTCACCTCAAAGTCCTTGATGTGCTGCTCAACGAGGTTGCTCTTCTGCATCAACACAACCGGCCGACCGACCCAGTCCAAGTAGGTGAAATGTTTTTCGTCCGCCAGCCGTTTCACTTTGTACGGTGGGTCAATGCGGATCTTTCTAGAAAGACGACCTGTCAATCAAACACCTGAGCAGTACTGGAAGCACTGCTTACTTGGAATTCTCTGGCAGAATAATTTTCACTTCCAGATCGTCCACCACGAATCCATCGAATATGTGGTCCAGAAAGCGCATCTTGAGCGCGAATTCGTTGCCTTTAACTAGCAAATTACGTGAACAAAAAACGTACCGATTAACACTACTGAATAGTCTTAAACACCAACAACGTATGTACATGTACTCGGGGGGTTGGGGGTTACCTCCTAGCTAGAAGCTAGAAAGGCCAACCCCTCACCCCCGACCGAAAAATACAAGTACTAACTAGTAGTGGCACCAGTACTAACAAACTGGCTCAAAAATAACTAATTTTTAGCTTAAATTTCGCTTGAAATGCCTTTGGAAACCGAATTTTGGCGTTTCCACTGGTGATGTTTAAGAGAAATCGGTATTTTTCAAAGCCCTTTTTATCGTTTTTTGCTTGTTTTTAGCTCCAAAATGCTATTGGCACCTTAAAGCGATTTTTAGGTCACCAAAAGTGCCTGGTCACCGCTGCTTATAAAAGACAAAAAAAGTTAAAAAATTAGCCTTAAAACGTATCTAAAAAGCATTCTGAGCATAAAATAGGCAGTTTCAGAGCATTTCATTTCTTTCATTTTGACATAACTTTCTTCCTACCTCCACTGCCAAGGGAGTTAACCATACTCGCCGTCTGGATACGCTACTGGCTTAAGCGGCGATTCAGGAACGGGTTAACAAGCCTCACAGAAAATGTGTAAGGTTAGAGCAGAAAATACAAACCGGAAGAGAAGAGGTATTCATAGCTGGGCACGTTGTATCCGATGTAGTAGTTGGTCTTCCAGCCGCCAAACAACGGGAACCTGGGTCTGATTTCCAGTTCTACCGCGTCTTCGGACGAGCGCAGATTGCTGGTGCTGATGTTACCGATCTCATCGCGATAGTAAATGTCTTTAGCGCTGGCCGGCAGAACCGTCTGCAAAAAGTCAGCCCGTACAAAAAACACACCCGCTCCTCCACTCCAATGCATCTCTGACGCCTCCAAAACAACTACAATCGAGTCAAAACAAGATATTATTAGTTCGGTGCGTGCCTATGCGCGCAGAAAAAGCAGTGTCTAGCGACGGGCGTCTGGAGCTCAGACAACCCTCCACTCCGCGTTTTTTGGAGCCGATTTTCTTCACAATTTCGGGCAATGTCTGGTAAAAGAAATCGCTGCACCAACTTATTTCTGTCGGATTGAGATGCAACCACAGTTGTTAAAAAAATTTTTGAAGGCCAAAAATTTTTGCTTTTATTTAAATTATTGAAAAAAGTCTTTTGAAAATCGTATTAAAGGGGTACAGCGTGCTAGTACAGGTACTTATAACAAATTTTCCAGTTCTGCACCTCAAGTCAGTTAATAAACCTGTTCGAAAACGCGAATACAGGTCTAAACACTGCCTATAACTGCATAATTTCACCGAAAAGTCTTTAGAGGCACTTCTACGTGAACCTAAGGAACAATTTCTTAAGCAGTCACTGTTAGGCTCAGTGCAAAAGAAGTAGATATTATGCAGATTGCTGGATAAAATGTTGGCTGCTTACAAAGAATTTACAAAAAATGCATGTATACATGAATTTTCCCACGTTTCGCCTTAATTTGCATATTGATCTTTCAAAAAAAATTTTGACCCTTCAAAAAAAGCTTTTTTTAAATACAGGGTGTCTCAAAAAATGATCACATTTCGTTTTACTGCCATTTCCGTATTTTGACCAAATAGGCTGAAATTTGAACCATAGGTGCCAAAAGTCGGGCAATTTTATGTGTTAAAGTTTGGTGCACTAGGCTTGACTCAATCCCGAGAAATTTCAAAAAAGTGAAATTTGGTAATTTCAATTGTGAAAGTCGGTCACCGAAAAATGGAAACATTTCCTTTTCCTGTATCTTTTCTAATTTTTGACGGAATTGGATGAAATTTGGAGTGTAAACGCAGAAGTTCAGGGTAATTCGTGTGTAAAAAGTTGACGCATGAACTCCAACGCTATCGTTAGAGCTTAGGCGATAATGTAATGTAACGTTTTTTCGGTGACCGGCTTTTGGTATTGAAATTACCAAATTTCACTTTTTTTGAAATTTCTCGAGAATTGGTCAAGCCTAGTGCACCAAATTTTAACACATAAAATTGCCCGAGTTTGGGCACATATGATCCAAATTTCAGCCTATTTGGTCAAAATTTGCGGAAATCGCAGTGAAAAGAAATGTGATCATTTTTTTGGTGACCGGCTTTCACTATTGATTTAACAAATTTCACTTTTTTTGAAATTTCTCGGGAATGAGTCAAGCCTAGTGCACCAAACTTTAACACATAAAATTGCCCGAATTTGGGCACCTATGGTCCAAATTTCAGCCTATTTGGTCAAAATTTGCGGAAATGGCAGTAAAAAGAAATGTGATCATTTTTTGAGACACCCTGTATGTTTTTTTAAGTTTTGACCCTAACAACTGTGGATGCAACGTAGCAAGACTTTCTGCGTTTGCGTCTGCACGTACGTACATGGGCCGGCGACAGCTACCTTAAAGGATTTAACGGAAGGTTGTTTGTCTCCGCGGTGGTCTCTCTGGTAGTCGAAACGAGAGAAAGAGCCCTTGAGCAGAGCCCCGCTGTGCACCATCTCCACGTGCTCTTCCACAGCCACATTGCCCCAATGCGACACTTCTATTACTCGCAGCAACTTCGTAACCTCCAGGAACGGAGCATTGTTCTCGTAGTGCAAGCGAAGTTCTTTCTGAAATCGTGGCATCAACAACATGCAAACAGACTGCTCCACAACCAGTAGTTACGCGAAGCAGGACTATTAGGCGATTTAGCGGTACTATTAGGCGACAGGAATAATTTTTTTCTTTCAGTCCGCTTATCGGCATCGCCTAATAGTACTGTACCCATAGTTACGCACTTTGGCCATGGGTGCAGTATCACTGAACGGTCCGTAAACTAAGGAGTCTCCTTCCTGCTTCACCGGTTCAACTTTTGTAAAGCTCTCCACAGTTCCCGCCGACAGCTTAATACTAGTGCGCTCTGATTTCAGTTTGTATGGACTGAATACGTGCAGATTGCCCTCGTACACTACGAATCTAAACAAGGACGTTTGTTAAGACAGCAAATTTGAAATACGTTTATGCACGTTTCAACACTACTAAGCCTAACTCTTTGATTCATCAGCCAACTGTGGTTAGCTCGCTGCCTTGAGTCACGGCAGCCCCGGCGGTTGTTTGTGGGTTCCTGTCGAGGCGACGGGAAGTAGTCGACACAAAACCTAACTCAGGACATCGGAAGTCAACAATGGCAAGTAGATAAATGGGGACCAGACCAACCCGGCGCTGTCTTTGCACACACCGACAGCAAAGGGGCGGGTTGCTGCTAAAGTAGGCTGCCGGACCTTGTGTCTCTTCCTGCTCTACAACAGTTGGCTACTCGTAGTCAGACATGGGCTAGCATTTCGGCTGAGGGGGGGTAGAATTTTCAATTCCTGAGGGGGCCTGAGGGGGTGGCAAAAGTCCTATTTCTGGCTAAAATCAAGGTTTTTTGGCTTAGTTTTCATTAAAATAAGTTAAAATAAGCAATTCTGAGCTCATTTAAACCTAATCCAGGCATATTTTTATCATAATTACCTATAAAAAATTCTCACAAAAATTTCCTGAGGGTGGTAGCGGCCGGCTGAGGGGGTAGGTCAGAGCCTGAGGGGGTCAACCCCTGCAGACCCACCCTTTGCCCATGTCTGCTCCTAGTCTGAAAGGACAAAAGGTAACAACAACAGCAGCAACAACAACAGCAATAATAACTGTGGCATCGGCTCACATTATTTCTGAAGAACGCTGCGAAAAGAAAGACCTACTGTTGTTCAGCTTGCGCGATGTGAGCGGGGAACGGTTTAAGCATGTGAGTGTAGACCGTTTCCAGTTTGACTTTGGCCTTCTCGCCTCCTCCTATCGCTTTGACAAGATCAACTTTGTAGAATGTGTCGTCCGATCTGGAAGCAGCTTCATCAAACAATATTTTAGTACCAGCAACAATATTTGAAAGTAAGTGCGCGGTTACCACCCACATTTTCTAAGCCTTCGACCTTTAAACTCGGGCTTCAGCAGAAAATGCGGTAAACAAACCAATCGCGCGCACTTACTCCAAATTTGTGCTAAACATCCTTACTTGACATTACGGATGGCCGTTTTTGTTGTTTTTAGCTCTTTTGTGTCGTCGTCTGACTTGCCAACCTGCAAACATAACAATCAGCTTACTTTTAAATGTAGGCAGAATCAACAAATAAGACGAGTTTTTGTTACACAACACGAAGTAGGCACACAAGTCATCCGCCAAAGGGGAGGGTGTTGGGGATCTGGCGCCAGCCGGGGGCTCTTCTGAGCCCAAATTCTAGGGAGGGGCTGGTAACTATAGTCCATCCATGTCAAAAAAGAGCGGACTGGCGGCTTTTCCCGGATAACTCCTTATCGGTGTGTCGGAGCGCGTTTTGCCTCATCCAAAGATGTAGAGAGGCCCGAGCTTGGTACTGTGGTGCAACCTAATCTGCGCAAAGCGCCATGGTAATGCTAATTTGCGCAACGAAAAAAATCAGCTTTTTCTGTAGTTGGGATGAACGCGAGTTTTCTGTGAATTAGAATCTACAGACCTCGGGGATTTCAAAAATGTATTCATTCATATTGCTTCTTTCTAGGTGGAACGGTTCCAGAGATATACACCGTCAAAGTTGACCAAAAATGCTAAAAATGACCATTTTTTGCGATTTTCAGATTTCTGGGGGATGCAAATAACTCGGGACCAACTCAACCGATTTGGCTGAAGCTCACGGGTATGGTGCAAAATTTAGTTTTACATGGATTCCGATGCATAAGAACCCTGAAAAATTGACCCTGATAGACTTAGGCAGACCCCCGGACCCCCTGTTATATGTATGCTAGGATTTGCCTTAGTATGTCTGTATTTATGATGAACCAAACTATAACAGTATTAAAATCGAAATTTCCTTTGGCCATCGCCACACGAAACGACTGAACTCACCGAATAACCCTGAATGAAAGCAAGATTGGGCTCGTGCGACTTTTCCACGCCGAATACAACGGTTTTGATTGAGGCAGTGCCGGCATTCTCCAAATGCAACGTAACCGTGGCCCTGACCAGTTGGTGCGTTAGGTCGAGCTCTCGGTGTGCGTCGATCACACTCAAACTGCTCTCCACGTCCACTTCTTGTGCCCACGCAACAGACACACCAATCAGCGCTGACAAAATCAATCGCCACATCTCGCTTCTGCCTCAACTCACACAATCTTGCCTTGCTTGCTCGCAGAGTGCAGACTGACTGAAATGAAACGGGCGGGCACAAATCGCCTCCCCAAGAAGTTGGAAAGTTGGAAAGTGAAAAATATAAAAAATGAAAAATGCTTCCCAACAACTTGGAAATTAGGAAAAGATGCACAACCAACTCGCCGAATGCAAAAAAATTTGCATATCGGTAACGCCGGCAATTCGGCGGCGGTATGAGATCCGCCATCACAATAGACTCATATGTCTTTCCAAAAGTTCCAAAACAGAAGAATGGCTATGATTGCGGAGTTTTCGTCTGTAATTTTTGCTGCGTTCATCTCATCTGATTGTCGTATTTTAAGTGCACAAGTGCTTATTCTAACAGCAGTTGAGCACTTACATGCACTATGCATGCACGTATTTCGTAAACTTCACTTACAGGGTGATATATAGCACTAGAGGCAGCTTTGTGCATACCTATCTTTTTGCGCACAAGATAACACCAACCGTTTGGATTTTCTGTTGTGTGTTGACTGACAGTGATGACAAGTAGATAAATGGGTAGCATCGTGGTATGGGAAGGCAACGGAGTCTATGTGCAAGGCCACAGAATACGAGTTCTTCAGCTTTAACTTGCCAGGGGTGGACTTGCATAAAGTAAGATTTTTTATATTTCGACTTACTGAATGAAAGAATTTTGCGACAAGCAATCGTTTCCAGCATGAGCTGTTGCACTCATTTTCTTCATTTTGCCCTTAGTACTGCTTATTTCCCTTCTCTTATGGTGTAACTTGCGATTTTCCAACTTTCCTACTTTCGGGGAGGCGATTTGTAACATTGGAAAACCCGCAAAACATGGTGTACCTCTGTGTACCACAGCATACCGCACGTCATCACCGTTTCCGTTCTTCTGGGGAGGCGATTTGTATACGCGCCTGAAACGAAAAGGCGAGGCGGGCGCGGCGGCAGCGACCGATGAAAAGAAACTTCACTTCACAACTCAACTTCAATCAAATCAGCAACCAAGACGATCGTTGGTATCAAACAACTGCGCCCGATATACAGATTGTAATTCTAAGCACAAACGTCTAATTACTGCATGCTACATGTAGCCTTACCTCGATTACGCATTGTCGGCCTCGGATCAAAAGGGGTATCATAGAACGCGTCAATTAGGGTTTACGCGCAATTTTTAACTTATCTCTAATTTAGCATGTTGTCGTTGTTGATCAAATTGCACTGCCCTTTCGGACAGCTCGGGACATCCCATATGCTATTTGGCGTGTGTCGTTTAGTACAGCTCTTTACTCTAAACATGTACTGCCACTATTCCTACGTTGTCAAGAACATTACCTATCCGTCGAAACACTTGCTAGAGTTTGGCATACTTTTATGGGTGACTTAAATTAACGGTAGACTCAGATTTAAGAAACTTGCAATAAAACCATGAGCAGAGATGTACATTAGTGCTCAAGCGCGCTTATGTAGACAATTACACTAGCTACAGAATAGGTACAGTTGGAAAGATTGGGATCCAAACCCCAGGACTGTTACTCGTTTCAAACAACGATCATATAATATGAAATTTTTTTCATAAATGCGGAATAATTTTTATGCAAAATAATTTTTCGAGGCTATATTTTCATAGTTAGCTACCAGATTTATCATGAGGGCTACCTTAGAAGGATATTTTTGCCCATTTAGTTTTAAAGAAGCTCAAAGGACAGATTAAAAAACAGCAAAATTATAAATGCGCCGTCGCGACACCTCACTGACTAAAACAATCGTAGCATTCGAGCCCATTAACAAATAGACATATCTACCCATATCTCATGCTCGCGCATATTTGTAATTTTGCCAATTGGCTATCGATTAAGCATACTGGCGTGCGAAGCTCAGGACTGTGATCCGTTTCACACGAAAATTTTGGCGAAAAATGTAGCGACTTCATGAGAAACACTAATCTACGCAATGTCAACCCCACTAGACAGAGAGAAAAGCCAACAATTTGTCGGCGAATTCCAACTTGGACGCGTAGCGAAGCGTACCGCAGCATCGCTGAATTAACTGATCGTGATAGTGTAGTAGCGGACGAACACCATAGTCCGTCCGCAACTACCGGCTTTAAACCTCTCCCAAGCTTGAGCTTAACTGACCTGCAAGGACGCTGCTAGGTACATTTGCAGTAGTTGGTTCGATTTCAATCCTCAGGGTCGAAGATTCCAATCCTGTTTTCTGCACGTAATGGTTAAGCTGAGGCTTACAAAATTTCAGGCTATGCTTTTACAAGTGAGCGTGTCTCCAGCAAACGAGAATACTGTAGCTTCTTCTTCTTGTGCTGTACGGCATCGTGGGGCACGTGTACTCACGCGTGGGCAGTAAATCATTTTGCGCATATGCATTAGTAATTGGTTTAGGAGAGCTCATTTTATTGAAATTAACAGCCACCTGATGCTGGCTAAAAATCTGCTCCAACGGTGCGCCGTTATTACTGCTACGTTGGAATAGATGTTGGAAGTGAATCTTTAGACGTTCAGCACTGTCACTTTCGAGGGCTGACTTTTATAGGTCGATCGAATTTTTCCGATTCACTAAGCAGATCGAATGGTCGGGAGTGTAAAACGAGTGAGTGATGCGCTCAGCCGGTCGCTCAGCAACCAGCCTAAAAGTTCTGGAGCTTGAAGCGGTATCTATCTCTTTTGCTATTGAATTCAATTGGTTTCTGTGTTCTTTTCTCCAACACAACAAACACTCCGTACATACAGTACGTCTTTTTCCTACTAATCTTTCTACCAATGCTCCATTTAACCAATGCATCCACTAAAGCTTGGTTTTGCGTAATTTCTGCAATTCCGATCCTCAGTCCACTGGATTTAAACCCTTATCAGTCTGGTGGTTGAAAAGGATCTCTTACTTAACACGTGTGCCCGATAGTTCGAATCCTCGGGCCTCGGGCGCATACGTACATTTGTAGTAACAGCTGCGTAGGGCGGTTAGCATTTTCTGGTTGTCTAATTTCGCTAAATTTGGAAACTTGTTTTTTTATTTATTTGAGGGCATTTCTTCTCAACATGTGTGGTACTTTGATTTAGCCTTTGGTGCTGAGATCGTGTCAAGAAATCCCTGACTGTGTGTGTGAAAATATGGGACGTACAGTTACAGTAAAACATTTTAGGTGCATTGAATTTAACTGAAGCAATGCGACAAATTGCATCGCCTGACCAAATGGATCGCTCAGAACAGATTTACTGGTTCGGAGTGTTTTTGTTCGTGGTTTGGGTGCTGACCAATCTGTATCTGACTCGTGATTTCTGGAACTGCTGTGCACCCGCTAACTCTTCTGCCAGAGTAGAAGAGACTGATAGACGTGCTAGTTCGCTATCTGGTAGAAGCAGCTTGTTCAAACAAAGGAGGTTGAAAAAAGAAGCTTGAAGTTTACTTTTTGGTAAGGTTGATAGAAAAACGTATCACAGGTACCTATAAACAGAAAGTGCCTCAAAACTGTTGCTAAAGAGATAATAAATGCGCCCGTTATGCCGGTCAAGCGTCCACCTTGCAGGTTTCAGCATTTTCGGACTGCGGCTGCGAACTGTCCCAGAACGGTCAAAAACCAGAAAATAACCGAAATTGCTGTCACGTTCTCGTACAAATACAACAGCGTGACCGAACCTGTCCATCTGGATTTCTCCACTGATCTTGCCGTCCGTAATCTATAATCAATTTTTGGTATTTGGAACACTCTCAACGGAAGTTTTGTCTTCACAGAAAGTTGCAATTTTACTAAAGAAATAAAGTGGCTGTTTAAACTGTACAGCAAATGTACTTACTCGTGCAAAACCGCACGCAGTAAAGTCCGGGAAACTGATAAAGGTAATCCTTTGGTTGTTATGATTGACAGCTGCCATAGTCGAACCATCTAGACTAACTGCAGCATCGACATGTTTTCCAAATTTCAAATCTAGATAGAAGTTCGTTATAAAAACTTATGAGTGAACAGTTAAAATGAGCATAATACCACTGCACTCTGCAGGATATCTTAATTTCCGCGTTACAGTGCTACTCTTAGGGTCTACCATCCATATAGCTGACTTGTAAGCAATTGGAATTATCGCAGTATCGCCTTGCGGCGTCATAAAGCATCGAGAACAGCGGTCATCTGCCTTCCAGTGCTTCAGTTTTTCCGCTGTGAACCGTATAAACCTGCTCTAAAATAGATTCTCGATTGCTTCTGCAGCAGGTTCTTCATTTTAAAGACGATTTTACCGGATCAGCCAAGTCTACTTCATCCCCATGAAGAAAGTTCATTATAAAATTGCTGTCGAAAGTGAGTGTTATTTTGTTGTGTGGTGCCTCTTCCAATCTATACAAAAACCCATCGCTGTCGCCCATTCCAAATACACCGAGGTTGAACTGAGTGATGTCACTATTTCGAGGGTTTGTGACATTCTTGGGCAGTCTGGTTAATTTTACGTAATTGTTGAGGTAAATGTAGTCTTTAGTGACCAGAAGAGCTTGTCCGTAATGAGGCACAGAGCCAGCTTCAATCAGTGAAACATCGATAGATTTCTCCATCTCCATGGTAGATAATATCGGCGCAGGAAGACCTAAACAGTGCTGTATTTTAGCTATTCAGTACTGTACAACATAGTACCTTTTTGACACAAATGACCGTAGTACTGAGGACTGCAAGTGCAGTATTCTTCCGGCGGCTTCACAATGCATTGGAATGTAAGGAATGGATAATCAGTCACTACTTCACCACCATTCAGGCAGTTTTCATGTGTTGGAGGAGATGTGGTTTCGTTGGTGGTTCGGGATTGATCTTCCGTTTCATTCATCATGGATTCAAAGCCTAAATAAAGTACGTAAGTGCATTGAAATCCTTAGGTAAGGGATTGTATTGCACAGGGTGGCCCATTAACTTTTGTGACGGCGGACAAGTGGAAGTGCATAACTAGTGGTTGAAGTGACAGACTTGGCCAAAAATTTGAGACTAAAAATTCTGAGGTTGTATGCAGGTAGCGTTAGAATTTCAACGAAATTGATTGACGAACACAAAAGCTACAGCAAGACAAAACCAGGGATAGATAAATGGGTCATCTTGTACTACAATATCACAAGTGCTGTAATAACTCAGGTAAGAAGCGAGTTATGACTCTGAGAAAGCTGCATACCAGGACACTGATACAAAATGTTGATTTTGAGTCTGTCCTCTTCTGTAGGAGCCAGTCGATTTCCCATTTCCCGATTGTTTTCTTCTACCGGGTACATTTTAGCGGTCATTGTGGGGTTTGCAGGGTTCCAAATATGCTGAGGGTAGTGCATGACACTACCGTATTCGTACGAGCCAACCAACTTCTGGTCGAGACCCAGCTGCTTTGCAGTTTTGAACTGTTTGTGCCAGCTGGACGGAATGGCATCCCAGTTAACTTGAATGTAGTTGTCTCGGTCGTTCCTAGCTTGTTCGTGGTAAAAGCCCAATGCGTGCATTAGCTCGTGCACAATAGTGCCGTGCTTCCAGCAATGAGACTTGTTTTCATCAAAGTTTACCAAGTGCTCACCTCCTTTCATGCCCAGTTCGTCGGAGAAGCAGCTAAAGGTGAAACTGATGACAAACCAGTCGAGTGAACCCTTCAATTTATTCCTACCCATATCTCGATTTGGTAATGTAGAGATAGTTACTATGTTTCTTTCGCTTTATGAACCTGATACAAGTCCGTTCGTGAAAGAAAACAATTGCGCAGGCAAGTCTTTTCTGTTCGTTCTTTGCTGCAAAAACGACACTAAAAAGATAGTCAATAGTTCTCTCGGTTTTGCTTACTTAATCCAGGTTCGATCACTGTAGGCACCGTACCATCTGCCCAGAGCTTAGTTTTGTGACCTCTTGTACTGGCATGACCGGTCGGAATCAAACTTTTGACGTCGTCCATTTCGCCGTCAGGCAGAGACGGTACTGCATCCATTTCCTCCAAAACGCGTTTGCACACCGTGTAGTTGAGCATATCCGGGGAGTTCCAGACATCGTCATCGATCGATTTCGTCGCACCTAACTCAGACCACACCTCTGGGGACAGAAATTCATTGTGTTCGACGTCTAAATTTCAGGCTTTATACTCATTCTCTCAGAAAGCAACCTTTTTCTTAGTCTTACTCCAGTCGTGTGGAAGGGTCGATACTTTCCTAAATAGTCCCGTGACTTACCAATGCTAGAGCAATTGCCATAAATTGTAAGAAGACATGTGAACACCAAGAGGATGCCAACTCTGGCCATATCGCTTCGGATTTGGAAAGCTGTACAGATAAAGACCATCCAGCTTCTGTACCACCGAACCAAGTGGGATTGTTTGTTACAAATCAACAATAGGCCGATTCGACGCACTTTTGAGCAGGACTGGTTCAGTGTATTGTGATGAAAACACACGCCATTGCTGAGTCAGCGTTGACACCTACTGGTTGTGCTGAGCAGTTTGTTTACAGTTTTTTATACAGAACTGGACTGCGCTTTATTCTGATTGATTGGTGTCTATTTGGTCGCCCTTTGTGTTTGAAGTGACTGTCGCGTTTTTTAGCTTATCCTTTTAACCAAGAAAGTCCAGACCAATGTTTGTGTCGAAAACTTCGTTTGTTTTTATTTCAAAAATGATTGGATTCAGATATGAGTTAGTATACACAGCATCCATTCGGAACTGTATCTTGTTACAATGCATGGGAGCATTATGTAGAGCAGTTTATCTCTATACTTACGGAAGGTATGAAAGTGGCTATAGTTGTTTCCCAAGTTATTTATGGATTTCAAAGAAACGACAAGTACGAATAAATAATTATCCCTTAAACAATTGCATAAAGTGGTAGTGCCTCATAACTACTGTACAATTGTAGTTACTTATTGTCGTCTGAGAGATTCTTTCAACTTCTTGCATTGGAAAATGTGCAAGTTACTGTGGATCCGTCAAAACTTCACAGTATAATTGGATCCGTTAAAGCAGAATAGTACATTTGGATCCGTCCAAGTTGTATAGAATGGATCCACTACAATTGAGTACTGTAGTGTGGATCCGACAAACCGGTTTGAATCCGTTGAACTTCCATGGATCCGTCAAACTCTATATTCAACTGAACAACGTCGTAAAACGGCTGGATTCTGACTGATTTGGATTGGCGTTCTAATCTCCCGCTTGAATCATAAACTGATGCGCAGCCTAAACCTTGCGTAAACATACCAGTGTACGGTAGGATTTCTGCTTTTTATAGGTTTTTATACTAGGCCGATGGGGGAGGGTGCGTGCGTGTATTACTGAGGCTTAGGCTTCGGAAGCTAGGTAGGTATAGGTTAATCAACGCAGTTTGACACGACAGTAGGCTAGGTTACCTATGTATACGTACGTGTTGATTCCTATGTCGTCAAAAAAAACGCGGGATCAGGTGTAGGGGGAATCACCATCAGGAACCGATCCCAAACAGAAATTAATGTTTTTAATTATCATAATTAATTGTAAGTTAACATGTTTTACCGATAAATATCGATTATCGATTATTTTTTTTGGCAAAATTCCAAAATTTAAAAATCGTCCAAAATGTAAATGTTGTAAATCTTCATTTGAAAGCCCTTCGCCTGACGAGTCTAATGATCACTACATAAACATAGGGCAAGCCCGGGGGGGGCCTGTTTTCCAAAAATAAAAATACCCCTAGAGACGCATCAGTACCGGGCACGCTCCGGAGGGCCTACATTGTTGGGGTTAGGTGTTGGTGTAGATACCTCCGCTATCTACGTAGATAGACTAAAAAAAGCCCATTCAAAATTTGAGACTACGTAAGTACTGGTCCGGTACATTCATGGGCCTGAAAAATCCGGAGGGGTTCTGGAGCGTACATGTAGGTATGTAGCAACAGGTCATCAGCCGAAGGGGGGTTGGGTGTCTGGCGTCGGCGGGGTGGGGGGTTTGAGCCCAACTTGTAGCGAGGGGTTGGGCACTAAAAACGTCCTGAAATCGCAACAGATCGGAATTTTTCGGCTAAAAACTGCACAGTTAATGTTTCTATCACCGTCGGCCACTACAATTTGGCGTTGTCATGCGTATTGGGAGACAAGCCATTCCAAGCAAGCTACCAGCGTGTCCGCCGCCATTTTGAGAGGCGTCGGCCATCTTGTCTTCTTTTTACGTCATTCTGTGCATTGTTGGTGCCTTGTGCGGTCGCTGTATACTGATCCTCTTAAATAAATGCTTCTCGTGCTACTGCTATTGGACGTCGTGCGTTAGTCTGAGCGCAGCCAACCTAGACACTGCCGCTCTAAACGTCATTCGGCCTTCCATCGCTCAGTGCAGACCTGAACATTATTATTGAGAGTTATTCAGTACTGTTCGCCGCCGACCCAATGCCAGTTTCACTTTCTCGCCTTGCATCATTGCTGGCAGCACCGTGCTGATTGCCCGGTGCCTTCTACGACCTCTCGCCGTGCGTCATCGCCCGGCCGGTCTACAATCAAACTACCTCTTCGCCCGGCTAGTCAACTAGCCGGCACCCCAACTTGATCATCTCCTCTGCCATACAATTGTAGTTAACCTACAATTGTCCGGCCTATCTACTTGCCTCTGCCGCTATCTCTCCGACGGTGATCGCGCCATCTACACGGCTATTCATCATTCCAAAAAGGGCGCAGTGCAATTGGAGGTTCCGAACCGAGATGACGAAGAATCGCAACAGGAAAAGCAGAAGTGGCCAGCATCAACCAAAAAGCAGTTTGTCCTCTCAACAGACTACCGAACAAGCGCCAGAAAACGAAGACTCTCTGCTCTCTAAAGAAAATGCCGTTGATGAAGGAAAAAGAGGTGACCAGAAAATACCCTCGCATCCTCTCAGCCGCAAAGAAAAGAGACGACAGATGCAGTCTCAAAATCGGCCTTCTTCCGTGTCTAAAGAGCAGCTCGCTTTCGGTGATGACTCAACCCACAATTGCTTTCCTAACGATGACGCCATCACAGTTGAGGAAACGTCAGAGGCGCAACTAAAAATTGTGAAAAGTAAAGAGTTGGCCGATGCGTTCGGCCCATCTACGTGTGCGCAGCAGCGCCGTTCGACTACTACCGCTGAGAGTCTGTCGGCAGCCCAGCGACAGGCCGTTCTGACCGCCAATCAGGAAACAACGTTAATTCATAGAGTGGCCGCTGATGTTAATAAAAATCTGGGCGCGGCTTTTCAACAACTGGAAGACCAAATTTTGGTTGGACAGCAAAAATTGCTGGGTCAAATGTCGGAAATGTTGGCCGGACAGCGACAAATTCTGGCTGCTTTGTCGGCACAGAAACCGGCTATTTCGACTCAGCCGGAAATCGCTGTCTCTCTACAAAACGAAGCATCAGATGAGGAAGACGAATTTGAGACGGTGTCTAAACAACACCGCCAGGTCTACAGCAGAACAGTTCCAAAACAGACGGAGAAATTGGCCATGCCGGTTGGTCAACAAACTTTCGTAATGGAACAGTGTAAAACGCCTGTCATGACCCAAGAAGTTGGAGTACCACCTGGCAGTCTGACGATTTTGCAGCGGCCGGACACTGCTCAGACAGTGACCGAGCATGCTGCCAATCCTACAGATGATGTGACCGTGGTTTGTACCTCAGCTCAGATTGCCGCAGACCAAACACAAAGTCTATCGGTGCATTCCGAACAACTGCTTCGAATGGCACAACAGGCGAAAGAATACGTGCAAAATCTGCCAGTACGTCTCAGTGCCGCGGGCTTGCAAGCATTGCGAGATCGGTGCTTGTCCCGCATTGACTACGTTCTCGATTCGGGTCAGATCGGACCAAACGACACGCTATACGACCTGCAAGAGCGTGTTGGATGGGAAGTAGCTCAATACCAACGAAAAGCGGCAGAATCTGTTCACACTACTGCCGCCGAATCAAGAAATCAAGTGTCTGACCCGGTACAGCACAGTAGCCAACAAACTGTACCATCTGGAAATCCGTTTGCACCGTCGGTTCAGCCTACGGTTGAGCCGTCATTCAACTTTCCGCAGACGACCAGTCTTCCGGCAACAACTCGGGATAATCTGCTCACTCCTGAGGCAGACTATTGCCGTGTCGTTAACGACCCGGTTGACCAACAAATGAAACAGAAGGACCAACCAGCTAAGAAGGGGGCCTGGGCCCACAATTCTCCGCTCCCATCGTTGAAGGAAGACCAATGTCAGTGGCCGAGTAAACAAAAGCACAAGGAAATCCCTGCCAAGGAAGAATCAGCTCACTGGGTGCAGGCCAACAATCATAAGTTGGTGGTCATCGGAGATTTGTTGTGGGGCATACCCACCGCACTGCGCCGCCGACTACTGAATGACCACTATGGCTCCACAAAATCGGGTTACTTCGGCTACAAGGGAACGTACAAAAAGATGAGCCGGTTTTATTACTGGCCAGACATGTCTCAGGAGGTGATGGCGGGCCAAGTCAATGTGTGCCGTCAATGCGCCGCTCGCAGCGGCCAAGGATGACTCTAAATTGCCGCCAATTGTTGCCTTATACAGTACTATGGAGAGTTTCTTTTCTTTTTTCTATTGTATCAGTTATGTTTAGTAATGCCCTATGCACTGAATTACTGCTCTTGTGTAATGCACCCTTGGTTCTACTATCATGCTAATATATATCAATCTGGTGTTTTCCTATTTTCTGTGGTATTATGGTGCAGTACTGCACAGTTAATGTTTCTATCACCGTCGGCCACTACAATTTGGCGTTGTCATGCCTATTGGGAGACAAGCCATTCCAAGCAAGCTACCAGCGTGTCCGCCGCCATTTTGAGAGGCGTCGGCCATCTTGTCTTCTTTTTACGTCATTCTGTGCATTGTTGGTGCCTTGTGCGGTCGCTGTATACTGATCCTCTTAAATAAATGCTTCTCGTGCTACTGCTATTGGACGTCGTGCGTTAGTCTGAGCGCAGCCAACCTAGACACTGCCGCTCTAAACGTCATTCGGCCTTCCATCGCTCAGTGCAGACCTGAACATTATTATTGAGAGTTATTCAGTACTGTTCGCCGCCGACCCAATGCCAGTTTCACTTTCTCGCCTTGCATCATTGCTGGCAGCACCGTGCTGATTGCCCGGTGCCTTCTACGACCTCTCGCCGTGCGTCATCGCCCGGCCGGTCTACAATCAAACTACCTCTTCGCCCGGCTAGTCAACTAGCCGGCACCCCAACTTGATCATCTCCTCTGCCATACAATTGTAGTTAACCTACAATTGTCCGGCCTATCTACTTGCCTCTGCCGCTATCTCTCCGACGGTGATCGCGCCATCTACACGGCTATTCATCATTCCAAAAAGGGCGCAGTGCAAAATCGTAACAAATCGTTAATTTACGCTCAAATACAGCTAAAAGTGTTGTTTTACAGGCGATTTTGGCAGGTTTAGTGTCTGAAATTTTAAAAAATCACAAAAATTTGCACAAAAAATTTCTTGCCAGAAAAGCGGAGAATGGATCGGAAAAAATAGTCTCGGGGTCAAAGGCTGGTCAAAGTCAGGTGGTGGCAGATCCCCGCGGACTCCACAGTATGTATTGTTTGGAGCTCTCGGGGTCGTCACAAAAAGTCCAGAAAGCGCCTATTTTGCCTTAAAAAGCAAATAATTTTTCTTGTGGGAGGGTATGACCGGCCGAGGGGTATTGGCCGTCGAGGGGGTAAAGCCCAAACCCCTCCCGCCCATACATGGGCCGGGGGGGTAAGGGGGGTATACCCCTCCCCCTCGGCCGGCCATACCACCCCCTCGGCCACCCACCCCCCTCCCAATCTGCAGGAGGTCTGGAGACCTCGGGGGGGGGAGGGGTGTCCCAAAAAAGTAAAAAAACGCCTATTTTGCCTAAAAGCGAAAAGGAGGGGTTGGGGGTATGGGCCGGCGAGGGGGTAAACCCCCCTTACCCCCGGCCCATGTATGAGTCAAGGTTACGTAGGTTATAAACTAAGTTATTCTGAGCTCATTTATACCAAATCTAGGCATACTTTTGTCATAATTTTCTATACTAAATAATTCTTCCAAAAGGCCCTGAAGGGGTGAACTGTAACTATCGATATCGATCGATATTGAGCAGAAAATATCGATATCGAATATCGACAAATTTTGATATCGTCGGAACGCTAGTTGCCATACGTACGTACAGTACATGTATGTGCTGAAGACCTAACTCCTAACAGCTACACTCTGTTCAGTGCCTACGTACTGTGTACCGTTGCTATACATACAATTACAATTGTAAATGCGATTTAAAGTTCCTATCCTGTTGATGATTGTGCGACGCAGGCCCATGTTCGTGATCGTATCGTACAGTTGTATTGTATGTGCAACACTGGGGTGAGGGAGGGATATCCTTTGCAATTGACATTCAGTTTTTGCTGGTACAGAGTAATATGAACGGGCAGTTTACGTGCAGGTATTCCAGATTATGATAAAGCAAGAATGCTTTCTGTATCGTTCTAGAGAGAATAAGCAACACAGTCGATTTCACTTCTTATCGACATTTGTTTACTGCGTGCGTCGTTCTTTCCAGCGCTGACCGGTTTTAGGCCAGTTGTTTGTGGCGAGTTGGGGGCTGTGCCGGGCGTGGCATGGCGCGTTGACAGCCGCGTTGTATTAACCTGTGTTGTGTCCAGGTACGTACGTAGGTGGTTTGATTTTCAGTAGAAATGGGAGACAGTCCTTCCAAGTACGAGCAGCCGCTGCAACCTCAGCCACAACCGTTATGGGCGGTCGAACCGCGCTTCTGCATCAACAGAGAAGTGCGTAATTCTGTTCTTTTACTCTAATTTTAGTGCAGCCATTAGGCAGTGGGTTCAGTAGGCTGCCCGCATTGAGACCTTTGCAATGCAAAATGAGCCATCATTTCCGTGCAAATCAACACTGCGTAAAATGCAAGAGAGTAAATGTTTGAGGTGACGTTGCTAATGCGAGAGAAGATTTTCTCATTCTCGGGCGATGACTTCAAGATAAAGGAACCGCAGACCGATCAAGTTTGGTTTCGCGTGCATGGAAAGGCTTTCTCGTTCAGGGAAAAGAAGACTCTGATGGACTACGCCGGAGTGCCGGTGCTCAACATAAAAGAGAGTCTCATGGCCTTCATGGAGCCGAATTATAAGTGAGCTCGTCTGCTTTCGCTTCTCATTTTTTGCCCTAAGTTTATACCGAGTGACAAAGCTACCTTTTTACGATTCTCTTAGCCAGGTTTTGGCTAAAATCCAATCAAGAGGTTCAGCTGCAGCAATAAATACGGAAGAAATTGCTAAACGCAAACGCTCAGTTACAGCTAAAGCTGGCTTTGTGTTTTGAGTTATTTTAGCAATTTTTTTATTGGCGCTTAAATTAGAGGTATCCAGACGTTAGTCGAGAAAAAAGGAGAGGTACAATGTATGAATGAGCTGTCAGGAGGGGCGGGTAGGCTGATTTCCCGAAAAGGTCACCAAATCTCTACCAAAAAGGGTGCCAACGTTTTCGGCTAGGGTTGCGAATATGCTCTGTAAGAGAGAGAAAGGTAAGCAACCAAGCCATGTTTTACGGGTTTACGGGTATGGGCCAACCCCCCTCAGCCCCCTTGCCCATGTCTGCATGTATGTAAATGATTGGCTTCCCGGCAAGTTGGTTTTAGAGTCTACCGTGGCGATGACTCGAATCAAGAACTGTTCAAAGTTATCGCTCATATCAGCTTTGCCAAGGCCAAAATGCACACCTACATCGTGAATGGCCAGACCAACCAGCAGCTTATGATTGTTTTGAAGGTACCATCAGCTACCCTCCCACGACTGGGGGCGTCCCCGTCGCGGAGGGGGTAAGGCAGGCTTGGTTTTCTGCACGCCAAAGCTGCTTTACTGCTAACTCCCACTCACATTCTTTCGTCTAACCATTCATCATCACTCTTTCTTCCAAAAATCTTCACTCTTTATCTTTATTATTATCTTGCTCATAGCTCAGGATCTGATCAAAACCACTGGGGACTTACCTTCCGGGGTATGTGGTGTGCAGTCACCTTCTGCATAAACTGTCCCAGCAACCTCGCAAGGGTCGCTCAAGACCCTTTCAACATTGGCATTATGTATGGTTTAGAGTGCTGAAGATCTTGAGGCCACACTTGCTTTATCACTTCCTGAGTGTGTGAACCCTTTACCCCCACCTAATTTTATCTTGCAGCTCCACGATGCTTCTCTTCTGCGTATTCTCAGCTGCAAGTGTTACAATATGATGCTGGGCTGCCGAGCAGTGCTATTGACTCAGCGACTAGGTCATTGATGTGGCTTTTCCCTCAGCCATTCGTCGGCCTGATCACCACAACCACAGCTTCGATCACTCTCTATAACGTTTTTCAGCCCCGATTCTCACGGTCCGATACTACATTTGTGGTCTGGTTCCATTCCTCAAGTTGGTGTCACCACTGATGCTTCCCCTCTTGCTCCAATTGGTTGAGGCCTCAGAGACTATCAGATGGACAAGCTCTCGTTCCAAGCCAGCTTGCATCTCCTTCCTATTTCTTCCCCACCCTACCCTCTACTAACTTCTTTCCCTTATCAAGATGTCTGAAACATCTTTTCGTAGATAACGTCCCACTCTGCCATACAAAAGGTGCGTCTGTTGGCCTGATATCAACAGCTAATCGCTGATGGCCAGGGCGAGAAATACAACAAAAATTACCGGCAGCTAACAGCGCTAAACTTCCTTTTCATATTGCATTATTATGCAGGACAAAATATTGCAAAAGTCTTCGTTCTATACGTAATAGGAAGTACGTAGTCGAAGTGCTTTTGGAGTGTTGGAAAGGTAAAGGCGAGTTCAAAGTAGTACCGTGGTTACAGGGCAACATTCTGCAGAAGCAGGCAGCGGTTTACATAGGAGAGCCAAAGCAGGGCGGAATTCCGATAGCCAAAATATATCGACCCTATACAGGGAGAGAGTTCTTCTCTTCTGCACAGGACTACTACATCACAGTGGCGCCCAATGTTGACGTCAGCCTCATCGTGGCCTTGTGCGTCGGAATGGATGAGATGAAAAACGACTAATCTTGCCTGCACTTACTTCTACTGTACGTACTTTTTGTCGAGATTTATTGTACAGTCGGAGATTTTCCTCTTCTTAAGTTATGATATCATAATAAACTGTAAAATACAGGAAATTATTGATATTCAATTAGCTTGATTTTAACCGGAATTTTGCCTAAGTTTTACAACTTATAAAATACATCTATTTTTAAGAAAAATGCACTTCAATTTTATAACAAAGATTTCCACCGGTTAATATCGCATGTGATATTAAATGGAACAATGGTCCGTTTAACATCCCATGGGGTATTAAATGGGGTGGGATATTAAGTGGAAAACTCCGGTAAGTGATTGTAACTGTTATGCTGTTTTTTTCTAATCGCAAAAAATTGCAAGTGATTGTACAAAGATGCAGTCCTAATTCCGTAGGCATAATCAAATCAGGATGACTGGCACGTCGAATCAGCTGTGTAGCTTGGTGAATATGCTTGATTTATGTTTGCATTTTGTCAATAAGCCTCCCTTTTTTCGGTTATGAAGAGACGGGGTGTTTCAAAATGATATTCATAGCCGTTGTCTGGGAGAATCCGCATTTCTTATCCGATTGAGCTAAAATTTGGAGTGAATGTTTTTTTAACAACGAGCCAATTTGATTTTACCTGTAGCTGGCTGGCTTCAAAATTGCTCTGTAAACTAAAAATCTTCTTTTTTCATTAGAACCGAGAGGAAATTGATCTGAAAGCAAAATTCTATGCTGTCTGGAACGTGTGAATAACGAAAAGAACTTGGTAAAAAACATACAGTACGTGACTCGAAGTGTTAGAACTATGAGTGCGAACTGGTACTGTATACGGTGTATTGACGTTTTCTAGATATTGTTAATTATGTTTTTGTACTTGTACCCCAATACTTATTGAAACCTTAAAAATCTTGAATGTTTGACAAATGATTAGCCTTTGCAAGTCTTTTTTGTACCAATCAATTTAGAAGTTTAGCAGAATTTTGGTAGTTTAGCAGAATATAAAATTTGCTCATGGGTCTATTCATACGTTTGATCAATCGATTCAGAAATACGGTTCCCAGCAAATTAAATGTGTTCTATCGTTTTGAAACACCCTAATACGTATGTGCCTGCCCTGCCGGTGATTACACTGAACAACAAATTTCAAAAAATATTTTTTACTGGAAATGTGTGAAGTGATTTAGACTAATTTGGGTACGCTGATTTCAAAAATCATAACCGTTTTGCTGTATCACGTCAGGATTTTTAGTAGCAGAAATATTCCCATTGCCTATAAGTCAGGATTTCAATGAAATCATTCTCCATTTATTTCATCATGAATGCTTCAAAATTATAGAAATTACAGAAAAACTCCACTAGGATGTAGTTAGAAATCCTTATGGCATTTGGCTTTGCGCTTGTGCTGCTCTGTGTCAGTTTCACGATGCAGAAACCAGCAGAAGTCGCCCCTCATGTTCGGGTTGTGCCGCCTCTGGTAATGCGTCTCTATGAGTGAAATGTCTTGGTGGAATCGCTCGCCGTGCTCATCTGAGACAGCTCCCAAGTTGTCAGGGAAGAAGTTCAGGTGCTGGTGTAGGAAATGGATTTTCAGGGACATCCTGGAGCCAAGTTTCCTGAAGGACTCGAGCAGCTGCAGCTGGACCGCAAATCCGACAAATCATGAAGGACGTCATTTTTCCAACAACTCTAAACCCCAAAGAGCTGGCAGCGTGGAGGAGCTTCAAAGCTGTGATGGACAACTTCTTGGGGAATGAGCGCGCGGACAACTATGAAGAAATAGTGCAGCAGCTGCTCGAGTCCTTCAGGAAACTTGGCTCCAGGATGTCCCTGAAAATCCATTTCCTACACCAGCACCTGAACTTCTTCCCTGACAACTTGGGAGCTGTCTCAGACGAGCACGGCGAGCGATTCCACCAAGACATTTCACTCATGGAGACGCATTACCAGAGGCGGCACAACCCGAACATGAGGGGCGACTTCTGCTGGTTTCTGCATCGTGAAACTGACACAGAGCAGCACAAGCGCAAAGCCAAATGCCATAAGGATTTCTAACTACATCCTAGTGGAGTTTTTCTGTAATTTCTATAATTTTGAAGCATTCATGATGAAATAAATGGAGAATGATTTCATTGAAATCCTGACTTATAGGCAATGGGAATATTTCTGCTACTAAAAATCCTGACGTGATACAGCAAAACGGTTATGATTTTTGAAATCAGCGTACCCAAATTAGTCTAAATCACTTCACACATTTCCAGTAAAAAAAAAATTTGTTGTTCAGTGTTATTTCGGTCCGTACTGGTTTACTAGGGGGGATGTGCGTGCACAGGCCGAATTTCTTTCGGCCAACAGCTGGGAACTCCTGGCCCAGCCCAGTTGGACTCAAAATTCAAGAACAAGAAGTCAAGGTTCCGCCCAACCTTTCTGGTATAGAAATTGGCCCAACATAGTAGCTCAATTGTTAGAAAAGCTTTGAAAGTCATTATTGGTTGTTCGAGTCGGATCTGGGTCCCAGAATCTCTCTCAGCAGGGTGCACATCTTGCCCAAACAAGTCCCCAATTGCATGTTTGCCTTCATTAAAAATGTTAGTAGAAAGCTTAAACAAAGAGGTTGTGTGTGTACGTACATGTGCGTATGGCAATGGCAAAATGTATGTTTGTGGAGGATTGATTGTAACTTCGAATAATTTTGTCACTCTCAGTAGTCAGTCATATAATGTGACCTTACGGTCCGTTCTATGTAGATTTCTTGTTGATTGCCAAAACCGGTGCACTGTCTTCATTGCTTACCCGCACAAGTGGGCATTATGCCTCAGTTTGTCTACCTGTGCTTTACGTTCAACTGTTGTTTACAGTAGTTATGGTGTCGTTCAGCTTTTTCTGTACCGTGTTGGTTGTTGGTGCGTCGCGCACATCATCATTAAACTTTGAAGTTTGTAACCTCAGCGATTTCTCCAGTTCGGCTTTGAATGAGCCGTGGAACTGTCCGGGACAACGCCTGCGCTTGTGGCCGCGGCAAGCGTGCGACGGTGTGCGACACTGCAAAAGTGGCTTCGATGAACAGTGCGTCACTGTGGCGGGAGATTCGGCAGAGAACGGACTCAACTTGGTGCAACTGAACTTTCCCTATCTCGGTTGCGCTTTGCCGGTTTGCTACGACCCTCAGTGGGCTACTCCGATGTTAGCGCACCTCTACTGCAGAATGCTCGACTTTTCCACCTATGAGACTGTTTCTGTTCTGCTCAGACGTCGCAACAACTTTCAAGTGAGTGCATTTTATTAACCTTAGTTTGTGCTGCCTTGAGGTGATGATACAGGGTAGAGACTTGCGTGGGCCGCCTTTTTGGCCCGGCTCGGCCCGGATTTACAAATTTGCCGCCTGCGATTTTGCGCCGGGCGGCCCGCGTAGGCTAAAACCGCCCAAAATCATGCTAGATTGCTTGTGCGGGTACTACAGTACAAAACAAACAGTTCTGACGATGTACCAAAGCTAATTAATAATCCAGATTAAAGATCTTTGGCCTGGATCTAGAGCTGTTTTGCCTAAAGTACAACTTTTACTACATGTAGGAATTAGCACTCGAACCATCATTTGGGGCACCCAGGATTTTGCACTAACGGCTATAAAATTTTGGCCGCTGCCCAACCAACCAGTAGTAGAAAATTTTGAAAAGTCAGCTCTCATAAACGGGTTTAAACGGTACTCTGAGAGTGAAATTAACAAAATTTAACAGGTTTAGTAGTTTGTAGAGGCCTGGTTGGGCTGCTGCCCGACGAGAGCGAGAAAATTTTGAAAAATTATACGAATTATTTCTATTTGATAAGAACATTTCATTTCTACAGACTAAAATTTCTGGTGCACGTTGGATTAAAATTTCGGCGAACACAAAAGTTACTGCTAGACGAAACCTCGATTAGATAAATGGTGCACCCTACATGCAGCTACAGTATTTCGCACGATCATTCTATTATCTCAGCAGACCAAGTATACAGTCTTAGAGTAGACTAAGAAAAAGGTTTAGGCGGCGATTGTTGGTGACGCATTGCGATGTCACGGCGGGGAACGAACACTGCAGCAGTGTCTGATGTCGCCGATCCGTCTGTCAGCTGATTGCAGTCGTCTGTTGAGTGTCAGTTGTAGACGGACGTGCGTCCACAAAATCAACGACACTCGGGGCTTCATACAATCGCCCGGCTACCCGATTTTTGCCTTGCCCGATCTCAGATGTGCCTGGCTGTTCAATTCTACTCGGCCGCTCACTGCCTATGCTATTCAGGTACTTGATCGTTTCTTATTTGTTCAACTTTTTTTTGTTTCAGTTTCTGGATGTGAACCTCTACGAGTTTCCGGCCAGAGCTGCTAGTGCGCACGTGAATTGGTAACTATTTAGTAGGAGATTTGTTTTTAAACCTAATGTAAAGAGATTTCTAGGATTCGAGAGTATTGGAGCTCAAAAAGACTAGCCGGAAATTCAGGCGGTGGAGGTTTTCGAGGCGGTCGCATGTTCAGCGGAATGCGACAAAAATGTCACAACAGCATGATTTTTCTTTGGTTGGGCAGAATACGAACTGACGACGGCTCAGTCAAACAAAAGGTGCTGGAAGTCAATAAGTTTATGTACAGGGTGTCTCAAAAATTGATCACATTTCTTTTTACTGCCATTTCCGCAAATATTGACCAAATAGGCTGAAATTTGGACTATAGGTGCCAAAAGTCGGGGAATTTTATGTGTTAAAGTTTGGTGCACTAGGCTTGACTCATTCCCGAGAAATTTCAAAAAAAAGTGAAATTTGTTAAATCAATAGTGAAAGCCGGTCACCGAAAAATGATCACATTTCTTTTCACTGCCATTTCAGGTAAATTTTGACCAAATAGGCTGAAATTTGGATTATAGGTGCCAAAATTCGGGGAATTTTATGTGTTAAAGTTTGGTGCAGTAGGCTTGACTAATTCTCGAGAAATTTAAAAAAAAGTGAAATTTGGTAATTTCAATAGCGAAAGCCGGTCACCGAAAAAACGTTACATTACATTATCGCCTAAACTCTAACGATAGCGTTGGAGTTCATGCGTCAACTTTTTACACACGAATTACCCTGAACTTCTGCGTTTACACTCCAAATTTCATCCAATTCCGACAAAAATTAGAAAAGATACAGGAAAAGGAAATGTTTACATTTTTCGTGACCGGCTTTCACTATTGAAATTACCAAATTTCACTTTTTTTGAAATTTCTCGGGAATGAGTCAAGCCTAGTGCACCAAACTTTAACACATAAAATACCCCGTATTGTGCCACCTATGGTCCAAATTTCAGCCTATTTGGTCAAAATTTGCGGAAATGGCAGTAAAAAGAAATGTGATCATTTTTTCGGTGACCGGCTTTCACCTTTAATTTAACAGATTTCACTTTTTTTGAAATTTCTCGGGAATGAGTCAAGCCTAGTTCACCAAACTTTAACACATAAAATTCCCCGAATTTTGGCACCTATGTTCCAAATTTCAGCCTATTTGGTCAAAATTTGCGGAAATAGCAGTAAAAAGAAATGTGATCATTTTTTTGAGACACCCTGTACGTAAGTTTAGAGCTGTTTCAGATATCTGTCTTCTGCAATCGCAGCGTTGCTTTGACTTCTTTCACGACCACTGGACCCGAGCTGTTCGTGCGATTCTTATCTGGAGTCTATTTGGGTTCTTTGACCGGGCCGAAAGGTTTTCATGCCAGGTGCATACGCATCTGTAGGCACTTGATGAGTTTTATTTTTTCTAGATATTGGACAATAAACGCAAACGAAACTGACGATTATTTCCGCCCGGCCATCGAAATCGAAGATATCATGGACGGAATTGCTCTATGGCTGAAAGTAGAAATGTTTACCTAAAAACTGTCGGAAACACTGCTCTGTTTTAGATATTTGTTGGAGTGACCACCTTTCTGTTCATATTTCTTGCTTGTATGGTGCTGTTATGGCTGCGTCATGCCTATCTGGAACAGCGCAAGGCATTGGTGCGCAAAGTTGGCATCAAACCGGTCAATCCAACCCTAAAACAAGCGGTGGTGGCACAGCTGTCGAAGTACGTATGTACAGTACGCACAGATTGAACAACTAGCAAACTTTCAGAACTGACTGGGTGAATAGATTGTTTCTGCTGTTTGGTATTGACCTGAGAGGCGTGAAGGAGCAGAACGACGAGCTAAACTTCGAAATGTCTTTGTGCAACGCTCTCGGGCGTGGTTACCGCAAGGACGATGGGCGCTCTTCCCCGATGCGCCGTCACCCGATGCGTAACGGCAAAAAGATCAACTTTTTCGACCCGTTGGTCTGCAATATTTGTGACCCGGAAACTCTGGGCGACGAGCGATGCGAGCACATACAAAACATGATAGTACGTGTGTACTTAACTTGATTTTGATTTGGTACTGTACGTACTTGCTTGCCGGACTAACACTTCCAAAGTCAGTTCTCCAACTGTTTCCAGCAATAGGAATCAACATGCATGTAACAGGGGGTCTGTGGGTCTGCCCCCACCCGACTTAGGCCAGACCCCCAGATGGGAACCCCCCCCCCCCCGAGATGATTTTTGCGACCTCGTCCGATTTTCAGGGCAAGTAATTTTTGAGCAAATTTTTTCGATTTTTTGCAATTTGAGACTGAGCCCAAATTTTGGCAGGGAGTGGGCACTAAAAACCGTTCAAAAATCGAAAAAATCGCAATTTTTGGGCTAAAAATCGTCAAAAATCGCTAATTTGGGCTGAGATGTAGCTAATCGCTTAAATTAATTAAAAGCGATTAATCGCCTGTTTTACAGGCGATTAATCGCTTTTAATTAATTTAAGTTTTTAGTGCCCACTCCCTGCCAAAATTTGGGCTCAGACCCCCCGACCGGCGCCAGACCCCCAACCCCCCTCCCCCCTACGGCGGATGACCTGTATGTATGGGAATCAAGTATCATTCTGTTACTGGGCTTTTGTAGTTACGTACCTCCACTGGCTGTAAAGGCCAAAAATCCTCTCAACTGTACCCCCTAACGATAGCACGTAAACTGAAAGTATATACGTAAGACTGCTTGTTGCAGGGATTTCTGGGTTGGAGTTTTTTGCTACAGAAGGACATGTCACCTGAGTTTCGTCCTTGTCAGATGCCCTCAATCAGTATTCCGGATACGCCTGGGCACGAGAGATTGAGTGACGACAGTTCAAACAGGTAGTCACTGAGTTACAGTCAGCGTTCGACTTACAGTCTCGGTATCACACCTCGCCACAGCTCATACAGCATCTTCCAAAATATAACATTTGTTTTTGCTGACGTTTCCGCAAATTGGCTGAAATTTTAACCATTGGTGCCAAAATAGGGGAGATTTTCTGGGGCAAAGTTTGGCGCACCAGATTTGATCCAGTCCTGAACAATTCATTAATATGTGAAATTTGTCAATTTCTACCCCTATAGAATTAGCGCTAAAGTGGAAACTTTCCTTATCATATGTTTTGAGACGCCCTGTAGCCTGTAGTTACGTATAATACCTCCACCTTGTACACTGTCCACAACAAAGGGCTCAATTTCTATCCGTATAGTACAATGTACGTGGATTATGTTACTTTTCTCTTGAAAATTCTCTCAGCTCGCCGTTTCGGATCGCGCATGCTCAGATGGAGCAACAACAAGGAGCTAACGAATCGGGCACTTACAGTTCGTTGTCGTTTGAGGCACACGACTCCAACAATAACAAGTCTTTTGACGACCTTCGGGGACGAAGGCGTTCACGTAAATGGACCCAAACAATCTGACTTTACTGCAGTCTACAAAAGTTGCAGGCAAGCGTTTGAGTTACGGTCCTTCCGAATATCTGGAAGTATTTTCCGACAGTACCTTTCGCCCGGATAGACAGACCGTGACTGGGAAAAGGTGAGAGAGAGATTTGATGTGCCAGAAAGATTACTTTTAGTGCGGTGTAATTACAGTAGACGCTCCAGCACATCCAGTCTAGCACCGGGCAGCAGCAATTTTCTTACTGTCTCTGGCGCGGCCGCTGCTTCTAGTAACGTGGCCTTTGCTCCGCAGCTCACCTCATCTCGCGCGGAGCTGGGTGGGTAGCTTTGTTGAAGTTTCTATTAAAACCGGACGGATTCTTGCAGGCAACAGGAAATACCAGAAACAACGCCGTACAACTGGATTCGGCAGAACGGTCGGTGAGAGGGACGTACTTTTTGAACCGCTCTCTCCGATTGAACAGGAAGGTCCCAGAGGTACCTGCCTCTTTAGTCAGGACAGTTTGGTATTTTCACAAACCACTGCAGCATCGGTTCGTCCCAATTACCCGTTTACTCGGATGGGCAGGTTCAGGAGATCCCGGTCCGGTCCCGATATCCTAATCGGTACTACTTGTCTGTTTAATTACATTTGTTTAATTACATTCTACGTACATACGCATGTAATTTTAGAGCAGTACAAATGAAAGAAGAAATCGCTGATTTTAACTGATTTACGGGTACCGTTAAGTTTACTACTGTAGTTACTTAAGATTTTTATACATGATCCGTGTTGCGTGATATCGTCATGGTTTCTACTGTTTACGGGTACCGTTAAGTTTACTACTGTAGTTGCTTAAGATTCTTATAAATGATCCGTGTTGCTTGAGTGATCATTGTCTTTACTTTACTATTGTTCGCTAATCTCCAAGCAATCCATAACTTTTGCTAGAGAAACGTGCTACATTTATTATGTACTGTACCTTATGGTCTCGCAAACGGTGAACATGCATGCGTTTCTGCTGTAGTAAGAGCGGCATGATTAACGCATTTGCCGGTGTTCCTTCAGACGTCTATTGTATGTATTTGCTCACTCGCACAATGGAATCCAATCTAAATTCGCGCTATTTGAGAGAATTTCGGATAGATTTTGCGAGTAATAGCTTGTCAGAGAACGACGGTGCCCCGGTTGTTTACACTGGCGCTAACTTGGGTGGCTTTGTGACACTTTCTTTAACTGGGAGTATAGTGGTGCGTAGAATAAGATTGAAAATATGCGGTCTTCTTCAGACAGGGTGGCACAAGAATGAGGTAAAATCGAAGATAAGAGATCCGCCAGTGCCCCAAATATTCGGACCTAACTTAACCACATCTAGAAGAGAATTTTTCGCAGAGCAGGTTCAGCTAATCGAGGAAGTTGTTCTGGTGGATATTGTACGGAAACCCGATTATTACGAAGACTCAGTTAATGGTGATGAACTATTGCATTCGGTTCAGATCGGCAACGATTCTCATAGCGATAATTCAGTCGGTCAACTTGAGCCTCAAACTTATCGCTACCCGTTTTCGATAGCAGTTCCAGTTTTCTGCCCCTCCAGCTATGAAAGCCACACTAACAAGGCTTTCATTCGGTACTACTGCGAGGCAGTGATTGACGGGCGTACGGACGATGACAAAGTCAAGATAACGGCTCCATTTTCGGTTTTATCTATGGTTGACTTGAACAGAGACCCCTCCGCCAAATACTCCTGCGCCGCCGAAATTGACAAATTCACCGGTTGCGGCTGCTGCCCATCAGGACTGGTGTTTGCCAGAGTGAGGCCTCTAGTTTTGTTTCAACGTTTTGGCTTTGGCAATTGGGTCCACTCCACAGTCCCAATAGAATCTGTTTAATTATACCATAAATTATGTCCCTTCGATTGAGATCACTTGTGGTGATATTCTGTGCGTACTGTATTGTACGTATCGTGTTGCTCAAGGCCTCAAAAAATTCTAAAATAAGGACCGGTACTACAGGGTGTCCAAAAATGACAATATTTCTTTTTTTGCTGCCATTTCTGCAAATTTTGACCAAATTGGCTGAAATTTGAAACATAGGTGCCAAAATAGGGGAGATTTTGTGTACAGTTTTGAAGAGTTTCAGCAAATTTCAGGTCATTTGGCGAACATTTGCCGAAATGACAGCAAAAAGTTTCCATTTTTGTGCTATTTCTATAGGCATTGAAATTAACAAATTTAACATTTCGTGAAGTTCTCAGGATTGGGCCAAGCCTGATCCACCAACTTTTAACAGACGAAATTTCCCCTATTTTAGCACCTACATACGTATGTATCAGCAAATACGTATGGTGAAAATTTGCGAAAGCGGCAGCAAAAGGAAATGTTATCATTTCTTGGGACACCCTGTATTTAGTATCACCAAGAATATACAATGTATAAGTGTCACTTAACGGTCCACCAACGATACGTACCTTAAACTCACTGTGTAGCTGATTTCTGGTTTATTCCAGTGTTTCACTTCAAAAAGAGGTTATGTCCCGGGCGAAAGCATTCTAGTAACAACAGAAATCCAGAATTCCTCGCCGATTCCCATCCAGCAGGTGAGTGTCAGTCTACAACAAGTGGTCAAAATCCGGTCGCAGAACAGCAAAAATAAGTCAGAACAGTGGGAACGAAAATCGGTCATTTGTTCAGTCGACTACGACGGCGAAGTGGAGGCAGAGAGCAGCAGAGACCTGAGCGATCTGCGGCTGCACATCCCTCCTCTGCCACCGACTCTCTTCCACTGCCAATGGATTGAGATTGCTTATCGCGTTTGCCTGAAAGCCGCAGCTGACGGTCAAAAATTCCTACTCAAACTCTACATCCCGATCATTATCGGCTCAGTTCCGTTGACCAACGCGTTCACACGCGAGCCATTTCCAGCAAATTCGAGAAACGCAAGCGCTTCTTTATTGCCAGCTGGAATGGCTGAACTCTATTCTCAGTTACGTAAGTTCTTCACGCTTTTACCTTAAGATGCATTTTGCGAGAAAGTCAGCTTGGTGCCGAACTTTGGTTCGCTCATTTTGTTTGGCCAACTCATGCTTAGCTTTTGTTAAAACATTTCATAGGCAGGGCCTTTCCAGAAAAAAGTTATAAAGATTTTTCGAAAAAAAATGGAGTGGCATTTTGCGGCAATTTCATAGTGAATATCTCATTTACCAGCCGTGGTCTTGAATTGGGAGTACCAGAATATGAAAGCCCATTGAACAAGCTACGAAACCATGTGAGACATGTAACTCTAGCTTAAGAAGCGAGTGAATGGTGAGCGAGCGTTTGAATTGAGTCTGTCAGGCACCAAAAACTTTGGGGACACCCCCTGCTCCGGTTCTTTCTGGTGGCGGGGAAAGCACAGTTGGTTTTCGATTAAGCTCCATTTTAACAGATATTAATATCAGCCGGATCCGTGAGATGACCCTACTTGCTTGTCTCTAAGCTGACTTTCTCGCAAAATGCATTTACATGTAAGTACAAGTGTGTACGTAGAGACAGTTTTTAGCTGTTCCTCGCTACTGCGAAGCAACTGGCCCAAAAACCGTTGTCCCAGTGAACAGATACTGTAATGAGGAATCGCAGATCAGCACGTATGCACCAATCTATCCCTACTACTACTGGAAGGACATCCCAGATAGCAAATTGCCTGCTTACGAACGCAGAAGTCGACAACATTCAGGATCGAACGACAGTGCCCGGTCAAACAGCGAAGACAAATACAATTGGACCTTACAATGTATCAGAAATAGCGCAGATTTGCAAGCTGAGTTGCAGGGTGCGGGAGTTCGCGTTTCGAGAAAAAACTCAGTTAATTTCTTTCAAGAACCGGGTGGCAATTTTTCGGACGACGATCTGCCACCGATCCAGGAAGATGAAGAAGAGCAGAGATCATCGGATGAAAGCTAAGATCGTTATGCGCTACAAGATTTATATTATGCTATGATTTAACGGTTTCGAAATCACGTCTCTTTTTTGGATGAATAAGCGAATAGTGACACAAACTTGCTGGAGTAAAGGGTGAACAAAAGCTTGGTGTTCGCAGACAAGTTGCAAACAGTTTAGCGTAGTGGACACTTTAGGCACCTCTAAGCAAAAATTTCCATAGCTCGCATTGGTTGTTTATATGTACTAACAAAAAGATGGCAAAAAAGGAGCAGGAGGAGGAAGTAGATGATGTTGGTTGTGGGTCGCTAACATACATGGTTGTGTTTTGTTTCTTTCTGTTGCTAGTCTTCGGTATTGGAGTGTGGTACGCTGTGGTGGCGCGAAACGACTTTAAGCGTCAGCTGCGTTCATTCAGTCTGCGCGTGCAAAATCTTCCTTGTGTCGTGGAATGGGCAGCTTGGAACACCGACCAGTGTCAGCTCCCCACCGATTGCAATGCATCTAGCGTCATCACTCGTTATGGTAAGTGCGTAACAATGTAGCTATAGCAAGAGATCCTGATAAGGAGTTGCCAATGCTGCACAAGCTGCGTTATCTACGTAGGGAAGAGTACAACTTTAGTTTTCAGCAAAACGTCTATGGTATGGCAACAGTTCCTGCAAACTGAAAGAGATAGTGCCTTGCTGTGACAACTAACACCAGCTGCGACCAGAATCCCAAGCAAGTTCAAGTTTGAATGCTACCGACCTGTACAAGCACCAGCAGTTCGTGATTCAAACTATCTTTATGTAAAACCGATTCGATCTATTGTCTTGGTTTGCGTATCGTTTGCAAAAATCAGAATGGAATTTTACTACTGGAACGCTACATAGCAACTCTGGAATTTGCATTAGGACAAAAAAGGAAAAGACCAGTCAGTTACATGGAGCAGAGAAGTGGAACGTAGTTATTTGTTGACTGCGTTTGCCAAGTACATAAAAACCTATTCGTCATCACCCGTAGGGCCGGCTGCTCGCCCACAATCAGTTAGTCCACCTCTTCGATGGTAGGACCGCCGCCCGAACCGCCACCTCCCGGCGCAGCTCCGCCTCCCGGCATGCCGCCCGGCATTCCTCCTGGCATTCCGCCGGCTCCGCCTGCACTCTGGTACAGCTTGGTCATGATCGGTGCACACACTCCCTCCAATTCTTTCTGCTAAAACAGCAACCGGTCAATGCAATCTACATAAAATCGTCGGGACTCGTGTCGAAAAATGTTCAATAAATTGGGCAACTTTTTCTGTCGGCGGGTTTTTGCTGAATATTCAGAGGTAGGAATGTCTTAATGATATTGTTTTTGTGCAAAACGTATTTATCGTCGCCGACATTGGAGCAAAGGTCGACTCGACAGAAATGTGGGAGAGAGACAATTCCGAAAAGAGTATGGTATGAACACGTCTCAAATCATACTCAGTGTTCCGCACGGATCTGGATTTTCCGAACCCTGACTTTTCCATAACCAAAATAAGAAAATTTCCTGACTTTTAAGAGGCAAACTGAAAAACCAACAAAACAGATTTTCTTTTAATTTTAGTGATTTCCAAGCAGATACAACAAGGCAAATATAATAGTGGCACATCCACTAATTTTGAAACCAACGTTAGAACTATTGAACAAACCTGGGCTGAGCTGCGGCCCAAACAGGACAACAAAAGTTGGCCAAGTTAGCTCAAGAACACATTTAACGTCTGGTTGGGCCGCGGCCTAACCAGGGCGAGAAAATTTTGAACAATTAATTTTCAGAAAGCAGTCAAAAGGTACGAGTTTCGAGAGCACAAAATTAATTAACAGTTTTGCAAACACTTCTTATGCAGCAATGACCAAATTTTCTTGACTAGACCTGATTCCCAGACCATTCTTTAAATCCCCCGACCTATACGAACTACAAAACAAACGTACGTGAGACTCGTACTCGTCCTTCTCAGCCATCTGATTAGCATCGAGCCAATGGATCACCTCGTCGCACTTCTCCTTTATCTTGGTGCGGTCAGCATCAGAGATCTTGTCCTAAACACAAGCCCACTAGCCGAAGCAATAAACCAGAGACAAAGAGAGCGAGCAACCTTGAGCTTCTCGTCGTCAATCGTCTGCTTCATATTGAAGGCGTAGGACTCGAGACTGTTCTTGGCCTGCACTCGGTCGCGCTGCTGGTCATCGTCAGCCTTGTACTTCTCGGCCTCATTGACCATCCGGTCGATCTCATCCTTGGACAGACGTCCTTTGTCGTTGGTGATGGTGATTTTGTTCTGCTTCCCGGTCGACTTGTCCTGCGCCGACACGTTCAAGATGCCATTGGCGTCGATGTCGAAGGTGACCTCGATCTGCGGCACGCCGCGCGGCGCCGGAGGGATGCCCGACAGCTCGAACTTGCCCAACAGGTTCTGAAAGTAGTTGGTGTGTAATTTAAAGCCGAAACAAACAAATAAACAAGTTACGTTGTCCTTGGTCATGGCGCGCTCGCCCTCGTAGACTTGAATCAACACTCCCGGCTGGTTGTCAGAGTAAGTGGTGAACACCTGCGAGGTCTTGGTGGGGATTGTGGTGTTTCGCTTGATCAGAGAGGTCATCACACCGCCGGCTGTCTCGATACCCAGCGACAGAGGCGTCACATCGAGCAGCAACAGGTCCTGCACCTCCTCCGACTTGTCGCCCGACAAAATGGCTGCTTGCACCGCTGAAAGCACAAACTTACGTAGTCTAACATAAATTTTAATCAATAATAAGCCAAAAACCTTGATTTTAGTCGAAAATCGGACTTTTGGCTTACCATCCCCTCAACCCTAACCAACCGACTCTACCCCTCTCAGGATTGGAAAATTCAACACCCCTCAGCCGAAGTACTAGTAGAACAATAGTCCCTAAGTACCAAAAGAGCCGGTAAACAAAATAGACCTACCAGCTCCATAAGCGACGGCTTCATCGGGGTTGATGCTCTTGTTGAGCTCTTTGCCGCTGAAGAAATCAGACAGCAGCTTCTGCACCTTTGGAATGCGAGTGGAACCGCCGACCAGAACGATGTCGTGGATCTGCGATTTGTCCATCTTGGCGTCGCGGATCGATTTCTCCACCTAAATAGACAGGACAGAAATTATACGTTAGCGAGTAAAACCAGCTCACCGGTTCCATGGTCGAACGGAACAGGTCGGCGTTGAGTTCTTCGAATCGGGCGCGAGTGATTGTTGTGTAAAAGTCGATGCCCTCGAATAAACTGTCAATCTCGATGCTAAACAGAGATAGAGATTATAATCAATAGACAAAACAGACCAACCTGGCCTGGGTCGAGCTGGACAGAGTTCGTTTGGCGCGCTCGCAAGCAGTTCTCAGTCGTCGCAAGGCGCGAGGGTTGGTGGCCAGATCTTTCTTGTGCTTACGTTTGAACTCTGCCGTGAAGTGGTTGACCATTCGATTGTCGAAATCCTCCCCGCCCAAGTGAGTGTCACCGGCTGTTGATTTCACCTGAAACCGAGCTACTCTCAGCGTCTTAATCGGCACCCGTTTTACATAAAAATTTAGATCTATAAAAACAGCTCTACAGCAAGCTGTCTGTCAGTACGCGCCAGGTTCGTCTGTATTGTAAGAGAAAAACTAGCCAACCTCGAAGATGCCGTCTTCGATGGTCAGAATGGACACATCAAAGGTGCCGCCGCCGAGATCGAAGATGAGCACGTTTCGCTCGCCGGTTGCTTTCTTGTCGAGACCATAAGCGATGGCAGCAGCGGTGGGTTCGTTGATGATTCGAAGCACATTCATGCCTGAGATCGTGCCGGCGTCTTTGGTGGCTTGTCGCTGACTGTCGTTAAAGTAAGCCGGCACTGTCACCACTGCGTCTTTGACTGTCTTTCCCAGGAATGACTCCGCCGTCTCCTGAAAATGATACGTCTATTGTAGTGGCAGAAGCAAATGAGGTAGGTTTACTTTCATCTTAACCAGCACCATACTGCTGATCTCTTCAGGGGAGAAAGATTTGGTGTCGCCTTTGAACTCTACTTGAACCTTTGGTTTGCCGCCGTCACTGATCACCTTGAATGGCCAGTGCTTCATGTCCGATTGCACCGGTGCGTCGTCAAACTTTCGACCGATCAACCGCTTGGCGTCTGAAGTTAGTGCCAGTCATTACATGTTGTTGTACCTAGCAATTTAGAGCCAAATTTTGAACTACAAGACTCTATTTCAGCGCTTCTGTCACTGAAATTTTGAAACAAACCACTTCCGGAGTAACATTTGCATTAATCTGTAATTTGGCTCACTGACAAAAAAGCATATTGAAACGTACCGAACACGGTGTTGTGAGGGTTCATGGCTACTTGGTTCTTGGCAGCATCTCCGATCAGTCGTTCTGTGTCGGTGAAGGCTACGTATGAGGGAGTGGTTCGGTTTCCTTGATCATTGGCGATGATTTCCACCTTTCCGTGCATGAACACACCGACACACGAGTAAGTGGTGCCCAGATCAATTCCTACGGCGTTCGTTTTGGCCATTTTCAACTGATTTACACGCTGAAGAAACGCAGCAATTGAATTACAGAAGACAATCAAAATTAGACGGACAGTTTCAATCTAAATAATCTACCTACCTAGAGATCACACTATAGAAATCTTTGGAGGAACTAAGGTCACAGATGAGCAATCACTTGATGAAGACAAACAAAGAATTCAAAATGACTCACGTATGCACAACGGGCGATTTATAATGGTACAGACAAGAAGAACTTTCTAGAAGCTTCTACGCAACTGCCCGGGTTGACGTTAACACACACAATGACGGTGCGCTGCGGCGGCGCCTGGCAATGACGAACCGATCGATAACTGGTATCTACCCTACTTCAGCGACATCTGCCGACTGAATTTGTCTAAACCAAAGCTGTAATTTGACGACCACAACTAACCAACCGGCCTCAGAAAGAAATGCTGACTGAAATAGTAACTTATCAGTACCTAAGACCAGTTTCTTCAAAATGCATACCTACGAACCATACCTGTAACAAGGGGTCCTGGGTGTCCACCACGTGACGTAGGCCAGACGCCCCCAATCGGTCGGGGACTAAAATTAGCGCTTTTTACGATTTTTAGCCGAAAATTGCGGTTTTTCAGCGTTTTAGCACCTCACCTCCTCCCTCAGAATTCGTGCTCAGAAACCCGGGCCGACACACCTGACGCCCATAATATACCCTTCGTTTGAAGCTGACCATGTATGTATTATTATTAATACGTATGATACGTAGCCACAATTTATGTACGTTATTATTTCAATTTCCAGTTTTATATCGGTTCATAATTCATTCATATCTGGAAAGTGTTGTCCAACTTTTGAACGTTTCTGCATAATTTCACGGTTCGAAACCAGTGGAGGATATTCCACTTACAGCCCTGCCCATGCCACCGAAAGCCAGTGACGGCAAGTACACGTACATAGGTACGTAAATGGGAACCGAACCGGAAGGAACGCAACTTGTGCTCAACTTTCAACCCACCTTTCCAACGCTACTTGCACTTTCCACTTTCTTTCCACTTTCCTGCTTTGTAATAAATAACGACGGCTACCCGACACCACAAATCGACTTTACTATCACAGCCTTCCGCCCCCCTGTAGCGATTTTTCCAGCACACACTTTCACCAATCTTTTATCAGACTTCCAGCTCTCACACAGCGTAATCGGTTACTCAATAAATGTTCACAGACTAAAAAGCGCGCAAAATGCAGAGCAGTTGAACTTTTATTGAAAATCTGTGTTATCACAAGTTGCATTGTAAAACCAGTAGTTTCATCTGAAGTAAGAAACGCACAGAAATTGTGTATGTACATGAAAAAACTACAACTTAATAATTAATTAATGTAATACTTATCGTAATAATAATAATAATGATAACAACAACGGCGGCACCATGGGGCGCTACAAGAATCTAAAAGAAAGAAACTAAAAATCTCCGACGGTGGGATACAACGTTCCGAGAGAGAGACAGAGAGTGAGTGAGAGCGCGCATAGATTGACAAGCAAGAAGACCGACGTCTACTACCAGTTTTCGGCAAATCCAGTCACCTAGCAATTACGAATGGAACAGAGAAACTACGTAAGATCAGGCCCCAAAACCAAGCGCCAAAGTGCTCCGATGGTAGGTGGACTTCGAAGGCATGAAACCGAAAGAATCAACAGTAGCCAGTGCACCGCGTACTAGGTCGACCGGCCGCTACCGTTCTCCATCAGGCCGTCGGCCGTTGAACTGGTGTCCATCGTAGCACTAGCTGAAGAGGCCACTTTGCCCCCTGAGTTCTTGGGCGATCCGTAGACGTCGTGTTTAGACTCGTACTCCATTATTTCGTTGAATATCAATTCTAAAACACACCCATTACTCAGCTCAATCAGATTGCTAAAAACGTTGTAGTATTTATGGGGTTGTGCTGAAAACGTCGGGAGGAGATGGTGGTTTAAGATTTTGAACGTCGTAGTTTATGAACAGCCCCTAAGGAGTGTCATAAGAGACAACGCAGTACTCACCTTTCCACTGATCAACAGTATGTTCCCGTTCATCGATCGAGTGATCATACTGAGCGGGCGGGGGTGCATAAACTTCCGAGTCGTCGAACCAAACGTTGACGTAGGGGTGTTGCAGCGCTTCATCCACCGATATCCGCTTCTCCGGGTCAATTACCAGCATTTTCGAGAGCATATCGCGCGCCTGCACAGCTGAAACTGCGAGCCGTTACTGTCGCAACAGCCGTCGACCCCACTTTGCTAGTAACTGCGCGCTTGCAAAGTGGAGCCTGAGCAGGCGTTCTCTGGTCAGACCGGTAAGACGGCCGTTGTCTGTATCTGGCGGGAACATAACGTCGGGAAAGAGCTTCTCGAACGAGTAGCCCATATATTTGGGCCGGTTCTCGACGTAGTTGCGCACGGTCGGCTGGAGTCGCTGGAGGAAATCGCGACTGGGCGTGCCCAGCTGCTCTACGATCTTGGTCCACTGGTCGATGTGGTCGGTTCCCGGAAACAAAACGCGACCGCGAATCAGCTCGCCGAAGATACAGCCGATCGACCAGAGATCCACTGAAATCTAAGCCACCGTGAGAGAGGGAGCGACTGACCTGTCAAGCGGGGGTCGGTGCTGCCCGAGGGGAACAAAATGTCGGGGAAAAGTTTGTCGAACGCGTAGCCCTGGTATTTGGGTCGGTTCTCGACGTAGTTGCGCACCGTCGGCTGGAGTCTGCGCATGAAGCTGTTGGAGGGCGTGCCCAGCTGCTCAACGATCTTCGTCCATTGGTCGATGTGGTCGGTGCCGGGAAACAGCACCCCGCCTCTTATCATCTCGCCCATAATACAGCCAACAGACCAGAGGTCCACTGAAGCAGGCAAAAGAACCAGTCAAATAAAAGCACAAGCCGCGCTGCGCTAGGCAGGCTACTGCGTTAGGACGGCAGAATCCAACACACACAAACACACACCTAGAAACAGCAGCCAACTAAGCCAACAGGAGATCGGCCACAGCAAACTGAGAGTTAGAAAAGCCAAACAACAACTAGGCACAGATGCAGCACCTACTAGGGCAGCAAGGTCAGGTGAGGACCGGAAATCCCAGTAAAGAGAGAGGAGAGAGAAGAGCAAGTACGTACCGTTCTCCTTGTATCCCATGCCGAGTATAACCTCGGGGGCTCTGTAGTAGCGAGTAACCACGTAGGGAGTCATCATAAAACTATTGCCGGCGCTGCGCGCCAGACCAAAGTCCAATATTTTTAGACTACAGTCACTCTTCACTACGATATTGCTGGGCTTGAGGTCCTAAAACGTCGGACACTTGTGTAGATGCAGAAAGAACAACTGTTCATTATTTCGAAAGTAACTACTCCGCATAAATGTAACAGGTCCGGGCCGGCGTGGGGATTATCGGATCCTACTTCTAGTTTGCCAAAGATCTACATTACGTGTTGAACCTAAGCCTTAGCCTGAAACATATAAGATGGGGCTCTGGGGGTTTCTTCCGGCCAGCTAGAGCCGGACCTCCAAGACCGGGAGCCCACTTGAGCAAATTTTTAACCTAACCAATTATTTCTCAATTTTGAACAAGTTCAGATACATGTACAAAACTGGCTGTAAAATTACTAACTATTTTCTTCATTTTAGCTCAAATTAGCGCTTTTCAGTAACTTATGGCCGAAATTTCACTTCTTAACTTCTTTTTTAAACTTGACACCATGCCAATTTTGCAGTCAGCAAAAACCACCACTCCCTCTTCAGGCAACTGACCTGTTACACGTTATGTCTTGAACCTAACGCTAAGTCTAAGCCTAAGTCTGAATATAAGCTAGTAATTCCGGACTGGGGTGGATGTTAGAACCACTATAATACGTAGTCTACTCACTCTGTGTATAATTCCGGCTGCGTGTAAGTGCCTGATTCCGCACAGCATTTGATAGAGCAAATAGGACATTCGTTCGTGGTCCAGGTCCATCTGAATCACTTGACAAAGGTTTGCATCCATTAACTCCATCACAATATACAGATCCGTAAAATCCTCTAGGGTCTTCTGCGGCGTAAATGCGTTTAATAAACCAACTATCTAAAACACACAAACCCTGCTAAGTGATCAAATAACAATTATATAAATCTTCCGAAAATATATAGAGATCTATGATAAAAAGAGTGAATGAATGATGATCACAAATTGATCTACTGCTGTCTATATCGTTCTTTTATCGCTTAAGGTGTAACCATTGAATGCAGAAAAAGTAAGGGAACGTAACGTACATTTTTATGGTTGACCAAATTCATGAGTTTAAATTCCCTGAAGGCGCGCTTTGCATGTGTGACGTTCTGAAAGGGACGGCTCAGTTTCTTGATAGCCACATTCTGCTCCAGCAACTTGTCGTAGGCGGCACTAAAGACATTCTAAGCTGGCACTCAGTCCATACACGCAAATCGATCGTGCACCGAAAGACTGACCAGACGACTCCCTGCGCGCCCGATCCGATCGGCTTTAGGTTCTGATAGCGCTTCAGCACCGTCAGCTTTGTGTCGCCGATCTCGAGATTGTGATACTGGTCCATGTCTGCAAGGCCGCTGGCCGTGCACCGGGATGTCTGCTCGCCTCCCAACGCACTCAAACAACCTGTCCAACTGCAAGGTGGCTTCTTCGCTCGACTCACGACTAGAGCCCAGCCACTGAAACAACCACACTCCAC